>CAUYPK010044178.1:0-59087 GCA_963574355.1 Loris lydekkerianus
GCTGCAATAAACATTCTGGTACAAATATCCTTGTTATGATGTGATTTTTGGTCTTTTGGGTATATGCCCAGTAGAGGAACTACAGGATTGAATGACAGATTAATTTTTAGATCTCTAAGTGTTCTCCATATATCTCTCCAATGTATTAATTTGCATTCCCACCAGCAACCTTTTTTATTTTTCAATTCAATTTATTTTCATTGCTAGGCTGGATAAAATAGCATACAATTATAAAATTAGGCATTATCTTAAAAAGAGGTGAGAACTTTTTGAAAACCTACAGATTAAAAACTTGAAAGGCTAATTCTATTCTACAATTTTGTATATAACTAATATTCATCTATTCACCTTCGATCTTTCTGAAACAAATAGCTATAAGTCAGAAATTTTCATTAACTAAAACAAGTTATATTAGAACAAGTCTCTTTTCCATTCTATACATATACATGAAAATGTTATTTATAAATAATGACGCAATCTAAGGAACTTTATGGAAAAGCTAATCAGATACTGATTTCAAATTATCAGTTGTGTCACCTCCACACTAGTGACACAGCAAAGGGACAGACTGTCTAGATATAAGCATGAGATGGTCTTTGACTTGCATTTAGTTTAAAAATGGTTTATATTGGCTCAAGTGGCTAAGGCGCCAGCCACATACACCTGAGCTGGCGGGTTCGAATCCAGTCTGGGCCCACCAAACGACTACAACTGAAAAATAGCTGGGTGTTGTGGGGGGCGCCTGTAGTCCCAGCTACTTGGGAGGTGGAGGCAGGAGAATCATTTGAGCCCAGGAGTTGGAGGTTGCTGTGAGCTGTGATGCCACAGCACTCTACCCAGGGTGACAGCTTGAGGCTCTGTCTCCAAAAAAAAAAAAGGTACATATTTTTCTCTTTTGTGCTTTCTGCTTAGAAGCACAGACCATTATTAGTTTGCCAACTATGGTCTTTTTCTGTCTGCAATAAGAGAAAAAAAGTAAAGTCAGTTTTTTTGTCAACCCAAGTGCATGAATGCAACCCAAGTCAATACATGAATGGAGTGATAAATAGAGGTATATGTATACCATGGAATATTATTCAACCATAAAAGGATGGAGATTTTATATCTTTTGTAACAACCTGGATGGAATGGGAGACCATACGAAGCAAAGTATCACAACAATGAAAAAAAAGAAAAAACAGCGCATGTACTATGTATTCAGTATTAAATTAGAACCAGTAGGTTGGAACATGAGAGAATTTACTCAAAGAAACTCAGGTAGGGGTAAGGGGAAGGAACAGATGGGTAAATTCGCACCCGTTGGGTACATTACATAGGGCACTGCACACTTACCCGGGTGAAGGACACGCCTGCAACTCAGACTTTAATCCTACAAAAGCAAAGTGTGTAACCTAGTTGTATGTACCCCCATATTAATCTGAAATAAAAAGAAATATATATTTTTAAAGAATATACATTTCTATCATTTTAACTAATAGACTTTCTCTTTTCCAAATAGCCCCATCACAAAGCACAGGGTTGTAATTCTCTCAAAAATACAACAGAAAATTCTTCCTAAGGAAGAAGCCAAATAATTCTAACAAAGAGATAGAGGGCGCAAAGGCAGTGGTGTGGAGAGATTTCCCCTTCTCTTGAACCCAAGTACTCAAGGTGGCATTCTCGTTTTCTTTTCTCTTTAGGTATGTATTCCCAACAGTTTTCATAAGATTAAAACTATGTTCCATAGCAAATTTGTAAATGCCGGAAGATATGCATTGGCAAAAGTATTTGAAAGACGATCCTATTTTGTCCTGCACAAGGAAAACAGTTACAACTTTATTTTAACAACAGTCTTTGTTCTCTGTCCTTTCTGCTTTCTCGTAAATCCTGCCTCATAAGCTGATTTGGAATTTCTGGCAATAGAAATGGCTTAATTTGTATCCTTAACCCAGCAATTTGGCTTTATTGGTTAATGTTACACTCAGGTAATGCTATACAAATCTGGGCAAATGAGTCTTACTTCAAAGACCTGGGGCTCAAATGGTAAGTGCAAAGGGTTCAGTTTTGCTGGTAATATCCACCTGCAGTTTTCTGCTTGGGATGAGTGGGACTCTTGACTATAAGCAAAGAGTGAAGTTTACTTTTAAGCCACTTCAGCAAAACACAGCTCAATCTAAGCGAAGCATCAGAAAGGAACCTCAGTAAACTCAGTGATGCTGACGTTTATCTGGAAGGGCCATCGGAAAGACTGGCTTTGGGACACCCAAGAGGGCTTTCAACTATTTAAGGGGTTTCGCAAAATTCTTTAAGGAATTTTCAAAACATATTTAATTGTTGATTACCCCCAAATGACCTAAAATAAAATAGGAATCATGCCATGATTACAGGAGGGAAGTTGGACAATGTCATGGAGTTAAGCGATGAGACACTGTTGTAACTTTGAGTAAGTTGGAAGTGATTGAAGTTCTAATGCTATTTAGGCCCTTATGGAATGAAGAACCAGAAATACTCAGGACATTGTACACATCCTTATACTTGATGGGGTTTGATAGGAATGAGATGCTTGCTCATTGAAAGATCTACCAAGAGCTACTGCACTAACATTTTAAAAGTTGATACCCCAGATTCCCCATGATGGTATTTAGAAATCATAATTTCTTTGCCTATCCCACAGGATTCAGATAATCTGAGTTCAAACAAGCTGGAGATGCCTTGTGCAATTTCATTGATGTCTTGAGTCCTGGTTTCCTCTTCTGTAAAATGAGGATCATAATTCCCATCTCAATGATTTATTTTAAGAATTAAATGAGATAGGGAGCATAAAACAGCACAGGGTCTTGTATAGAGCAAAAACTCCACAGACTTATCTGTACATGAGAATCAGCTGGAGAAACTTAACAACACACTCATACCAGGTCTCATTACTACCTGATTAAAATCAAAACCAGGAATTAGGGATCATACACAGGCATAGTAAAGGCTCTCGGGAGGTTCTATTTGTAGGGTTACAAACCACTAATCTAAGTTATCCAATTCATCTACTGGTGGTTCTTAACGTTGGTTGCACATTAAAATTGCTGGGAGAACTTAAAAATACTGATGACTGGTTGTGTTTCTGATTTAATTGGTACAGGGTTCAGCTAGGGTACTGGGATTGTCAAAAGTTCCCAGTACTCAAGACTGGGAGTACAATTCCAATGTACTCAAGACTGAGAACCACTGAGAATCAGGAGAATAACGCTTATTCTGTGTTTTTTTGATTTGTTGTTGTTGTTGTTGCATGGTGTAATTTTTTTTTTTTTTACAAATAGTAAAAGCAAAGTAAAATTTTCTTTCTTTTTTTTTGGGGGGGTGGGGTGGGGCTGAGTTTGAACCTGCCACCTCCGGAATATGGGGCTGGCACCTTACTCCTTTGAGTCACAAGGGCTGCCCACAAATTTTCTTATTAAACATGTAATCCACATTTTAAAAATATTAGGTGTGGGAAACAATGAAGACAAATGAAAAAAAATCTTACCCAACTATAAACATTGTCCACAGTTCGGTTAATTTCCTTCTCACTATGCTAATTGTTTTGCATATGGTTGAGCAAAACATTATTCCTTTTTATTTTTCATTATAACATTATAGTAAAAGTATTTTCAATGTCATTTAATATAGACTTCAGGAATCATATGTTTTAAAAGTCCCCTTTATATATTATTATTTTATATATTTCAAAGACAGTTTCCAGGCAAACTATTTAGGAACTTGGGGGCATGCTCCTGCAGCCAAAATCAAATGTCCTTTCTGTTAACAAAGGAATGAGTAGAATCAAGCTTCTTGCTCAAGGCAGAGCTCAAAGAGCTGATCACCAGTACTATTGCCTAAATTCTCCTGATCAAGCACATATCTCCATAATCTTAGTTAAGTCATGGCATTAGGCGCTGGGCATTGGGCCAAGCCATGATCTGAATGCTCGGCCAGGCTAAGATAGGTTTCCGGCATGGTTAAGGCAGGAAGAAGAAGAAGAATAGGGAATTTTCCAAATCCAAAAATAAATAAATAAACTCAAACTTGGACTTGAAGAGCAGCTGGACACGATAGATGTCAGCCACTAAACTTTGGAGAAAACAGCAGAACTTTCTAGCTTCCTGCTCCGAGGCATAAAAGTTTTGGACATGGGCTTAATTCGAATCAGTTTGGAGGGCAGAGATGAGTTAGTACTTCGTTGGTCTATGGAGTGAGCCAAGGAAGCTGAAGACAGAGTCTGCAGGGAAGGTGATTTTTGGTATTTTATAGGATGTGGAAACTGAGCAACAAAGCTTAGATAACCTGCTGGAAGTTAGCCAGTACAAGTGGAGAAAGAGTCCCTGTTTGCAGGCTTTGTAAAGTCTGGCTTGGAAAAATTTCCCTAACATTTTCCAAAGTGGAGGCAACAAAGTGTGAAATTAGAATACTTTTCTTGGTGTAATGAGATGTGCGGGGCACTCTGTAAAGAGGGAAGCCAAGTGCCCAACAGTGTAATAATTTCAAGGCTCTGCCTGAAATTAGAGTCCCATTCTGATCTAGGTTAACCTTTTCTGAATTCAATGCATCAGCTCACATCTCTTCCACTTCTAAATTTTGTAGCCATTTCTGTCACAACACCCGTGATGAAATGTTTGTTATTTAATATTGCTGCTTCATTTTTAAATGGTTGTTAATCTTGTTACTAAAACAAGACTATAAACAAGGGGGGAGGGGTGTAGAAGAAGGAAAGGGAGCAGTGTCGAGCTTGGAATAAAATTCAGACTTGCAATAACCTCTATCTTGGGGTGCAGTGTGACCCATCTGAAGCTCACCCTGCATCTGGGCCCTTCCCATTTGTTAAGTTTTCTACCATCTTTCCTGTCTCTGGGCCTTTGCCCTGGGTGTTTCCTGTTTAGAATTCTCTTTTCTAGGCTCTTATCATCCTCAGGGCTGTTTTCTTTGCATCATTTACTGTGTTTTCCCTTCCCAGAGAGGCCCTTTCTAGACCACCCTCCAAGACGACTTATTCCCCCATCTCTCTATTTTCCCCATTGCATCTTTCTGATTATTTCCTGATAACTCATTCATTCATTCATTCAGTACTTGTGCATAACCTGCAAGAATCCTACAACTTCAATCTTTGCTATGCCTTCACGGGGGATAGAAGCATTAATTGGACAATCACAAAAATGACTGTAAAATACTAATTTTGTTAAAATCTACAAATGAAAGCCTATGAAACTAACTTTTAAATACACTTCAGTATTATTTCCCTTTGGATTTCTTTGTAGTTTTTTCTGTTTTTCTAAACCGCTTTCTCACTGGAATATTTATTCCCTGGGGACAAAGTCTTTCCTTTGCTGGTTCTGCACTGTATCCTCAGAGCATGGGCACTGTATGAATGCTAAGGATTTGGATTTATTCTTTCTCTTAAACTTCATGGAAACAAGCAGAACTACATACTATTATACCTATTTAATAGATTAACATCAGTGAAGCCCAGATAAGAAATTAATTCAAGACTGTAAAGCTGGTGCCAAGAGTGGAAACTAAACCCAGCTCTTTTTCCAAAAGTCATTGAACTTTTTGTTACTCACAGGGAGAGGTGGAGAATAGATGACTGCACATTGTTTCAATATGACGTGGAACTGAAGCTCATCGGTTAAAGTATTTTCACATCTTCTCCTTATAATTTACAAAGCATCCTCCCCCCCAAAAAAACCCAAAGCAAAAAACCAACTATCTACCACCAGGCAAAAGAATCCTACAACTTCATTTTCCAATAGCATAACAGGCCAGCAAAATCTACCTTCATCAAGCATGCTCAAACATTTCCCAGTATTTGATGATTGCAAAATTGGATTTTATTTGGATCTCTGCAGATTTGGCACCAAAAGGATAACTTGAATGACCAAGAACAAAGCTGTATGCTTGTGTGGCATTTGCTTGGCTTGGCTCAGAGAAACCAGGTACAAAGGTACACAGGTCCTTAACTCTTTCTGCACTCTAAGGAGCTCATTGAAATGTAAAATTCCAACAGTGGTTTCTTTGTTCCTTGGACTTGCTGCGTGTTAGCAGGGAGAGGTGCGTGTGTGCCCACGTGCACGTGTCCACTATCCTGCGTGTATTTTGATCCTATTTATGCTTTTATCTCCTACTTTTCACCTGTGCTTTATCTCTCCTTTCAGATCTTGGAAGAATAAAAAGGTTTGTTCAAGAAGAGAGAAAACAACTTGTAAGATAGTTTCAGGTCCAGTTCCTCAGATGACATGCTGAACTCTGCTGGTGTGTCATCTAACTCTTCAGATTTGCTTTCCAAATTAACCCCCCACCTCCCACAGCCAAGCAGCATTTGACAATTTCCAGGTCTCTGAGCAATGCCACTCCTTTGTCCCCTCTTATTTGCTGTCTCTCAGGACTGACAAGTTAATCTCTACATTTACATGGATTCCCTCTCTGGACTAGGATTAGCTGATTTTTTGAAATTACTATAGACTATTGACTTCTTTGCAAACCTTTAACCTCCATTGAAACAAAACCTTTCCTGTAAATTTAATACAAACGTCTATTTTTAAGGAGAGTTGTCTCATTTCTAATTCATTTATATATAAACCATAAAACAACAGAAACTAATCGCTATCCAATTAAGTGTCATGGGTTTATAAAAAAAGTCATTGCAAAGTTTTCTCCTGTCTTTAAAAAATGACTGGCATCTTTTGCCCAGAATTCAATCTTTGGTGTGTTTGAGATTGCATGCTAAATCTGTGCCCACTTTCAACACTCTCTTCAACTGGGACAAATGTCTTCCTGTTCTGATACTTAATTTACATTCCATCCATTCTTTGTTCCATTAGTATAATCCTTAGAAATCCAATTCCATTTTTAATTTCCATTTCACAGCCTCTATTCAATTACTGGTATCAACATAGGTCAAGAGAATAGGATCCCCTGTAGTGATGCCTTGTTGACCTAAATCAGAGGAGGATCCTTGGAGTAGGCTGATCGTATCTGTCCTTTGGAACAGAAGCAGGCTATGCTGTAGAGCGCAGTGAGTCATGGGGCTTATCATCATCTAAGGTTGTACATAAGGAACCGACCCATCACCGTTTAGTGTTTTGTGACTCCAAAACTATCCTCTGTTAAAGGAGAAACTACTGGCCTCAGTTCATCTCAAGAGGCTATGAGATGTTCAGGATTCTCTGGAAAGTCAGATGACTCTGTACCGTTGTCCTACTATAGGTGTGATTAGAGTTTTAACCTAAGACACCTTTGAATCCACTGGAGGGAAAAATGCCAGATGCAAGAGGTGTCACAGATTTTCCCTTTGAGAATCTTGGAGTCCACCTTTCTCCATGGACCAGTTACAACACCCTCATTGTGTCCCACTGAGGGAGCAGTTGTGAGCCGGGGCTGCTCCGGGTTTCCAGACGTGTGTCATTTCCCCTGCATATTTAGTTGCAACAGAACTGCCTGAAGTGGGGAGAGTGGAATGTGAGGCATGTCCCGCGGAGGAATGGGGTTCTTATTTTCAAAAATATCACTCAACTGCTAATGGAAACGTCAATTTCCCAGCCTTATTCTGAAAAATAAATAAATGCAAGGAGTTCCCTGTGTGAGAGGCTCATAAGGGACGCGAGATATTCATTTCCATGAAGTCACTCACAGCAGGACTGTCTGGAAAAATGCTTTCATCTTCTGCAAAGAGAAGGGAAAATGTACCAGCCAGAAGGTTGAAAAGCGGGACTTTAAAGTTCAGGGTGAAGTGGGAAAAGCGATCCTTTGCTCAGGTGAATTTGGGCCAAACCAGATTAATTTCCACACTCCAACTCAACGTGTGCTGAAGAGACTGTAAGGTCGTAGGCTTGCTGAGACGTCTCTACAGTTTGTCCAGCTCTGGATCTCCCATAGTCCTGGAATCCCTGGGGGCCCTGGGGTGAAGGGATGTTTGAAGTCATAGGGTTTTATACCATTTCCACCAGCCCATCTCGGCTTTTATCAGCTTTATTGAGGGTGGTCTACTTTAATTCATTGATCACATGGACATCTCCCCGGGGTGATGTTCTGAGTGTAGTTCTCTCATAGTGGTCAAGGTTATCATGGCTCTTGGCCCCTGTAGTTCTGGGGAGATTCTTTCTGGGCTGGTAGTAGGTACAAGAAGACGCTCTACAGCTGAAACCCATGAACAGTACCTCAACCATTGAGAATGCATAAACCCAGTGGGTTAAGAGCTGGGGCTGCAGTCCAGAGGTCTTGACTTACAATGTTCCTCCTCCCAAGTTCACCCAAGAAGAGAAGGAATAAAAAAATTTAGAAATCAGCTCAGCTAGTGGAGATGATGTGAATTTCAGGCCAAGAACTTTCCCTGATGAGGTCTCTCCATTTCTTTCCTTCTCAATGCGGACTCTACGTGCACCCTTGGGCATGGGGAATATCTTTCCAGACTGAGGTCCCCTTCCCTCTTTGGGTCAGAGGCCATCTGGCTGCAGTTTGTTCCTCTCAGTCACCATCCCTTCCTGCGGACTGTCCCGCACACTCTCATTCTGTGGAATCGTTGGGACTGTCTCGCATTCCTCCTAGCACTGTGTCACTGCCTTCCTTCCTGCCCTGCAGGCACGGGGCACACTTTCTCTCCCCCTCATTCCTGTCTGCTCACTTTCCCAACCATGAACTTTGCCTCCTTTCCCTTTCCTCCCTGTGTCTCCCTTGGGGCTATCTTCCTGAATTTTATAATGCTGAAAATTAGAATAGAGGCCAGCTCATTTGTCTTGCAAGGCTGGCACTGATCGGGCTGCCCTGGAGAAGGGCGGCCTGCAGTGTTTGTAAGTCAGGGGGAGGCATGTTCCTCTTTCAGTCCATCTAGACCATGAGCTGTTAGGAAATGAGGCACAGGGACTAGCTGGAGGGGACCCTATACTGTCCTTAAAGATTCCAAAATATGTGCAGCGTCCTGTTCTCAGCAGCTGTCTACATGTCAGTTTGCTTATCTCAACCCTCATCTGGGGCCTCCTGGAAGAAAGTGGGAAGCAGCTTCCACATACTGCAGGTCTCATGAATTGCTTCTCTTTATGACACTGTTTCTTGATAACAGCACAGAAGAACATAAACAACATAAGATCCCAAACCATGCTTATTTTATTTATTTAATTTTTTTTTTGAGACAAAGTCTCACTGTGTTACCCTGGGCAGAGCTCTGTGGCATCATACCTCACAACAACCTCAAACTCTTGAGGGTTGGGGATCAAGAGATCCTCATGCCTCAGCCTCCCAAGTAGGTGGGACTACAGGCACCTGCCACAATGCTGGGCTGTTTTTTCTATATTTAGTAGAGATGGGGTCTTGCTCTTCCTCAGGCTGGTCTCAAACTTCTGAGCTCAGGAGATCCCCCCACCGTTTCCTCCCACAATATCTAATATCAAGTATTCCATGGTTTTTAGTTAACATAGTCTGTAGTAGAAGTGGAGCACCTCTGAGACTCACTCTTTTCTTTCCTGTGTTTTCTTTCACCTGAAATTGGGCAATGTAGGGAGGGCTTCAGCAGTCTTAAAGTCTCTTCCAGCACCAGCACAAAGGGAGGACAGGAAAGTCCAAAAGATTATTCCAGTTGCAAATGAGAATGATATGGTATGCTGAGCCCTGAGAAGTTTTTCAATTTCGAGTGTTTTACAGAAATAAGCATATACTCTCTTCTAATCCCAATTATGACCAATAGTTATGTGGGATACGGAACTATGCCTACAGCTCTGGAGCTGGAAAGTGTTTCTAGAATGGCGAACATCCTCTGTGTACAGTAAATGTGTCTACTCAAGGATGGAATCTTTGACCTTGGCTTTAAGTGATCACTGGGTTCTGAACAGCTGAATGTATTCCATCAATATAGGGCTCAAAGTGAAAAAGAGAATTAGAGCTGTTGGGTCGAAAGACAACAAACAGACAAGGCTTTGATTGCCTCTCTAGAGCCGAGAGAGCAATGTCTCACATTTGGTAAAGAACCCTTACACACCATGTCTGCTATCTCCTAGGACGCTATATTTTCTATCACACCAAGCTCAAATTCATGGGTTATCCCTTTCTTTCCACCCCTGTCTCTCCATCCTGCTTTCCACAGACTGAATACCTTCTTCTCTGGCTTATCAAAATGTTTGTTGCCTTTGCATTTCATGCAGCAACAAAACAATCATGTCAAGTTCCCATGAAGGATCTGGGATATAACCCAATTGAAATTCAAGGTGAGGCGATTTCTCCCTAGGTGGCAAAAAATCCTTACAAAATCTCAATGTTCTCCCAGAGATCATTTTCCACTGGAGCCACACTGACTTGTGCACCCAGTGGGCACGTTTTGTAGTCCGAGGAGGTAGACTGAGCCGTCTGGTGCATCTATAATACAAATGCTCTGAGCTATTAGATGAGACACCCTTCACAGAAGGGAAGGTAACAGTTGCAGGTTTGTGGCTTACGGTTTCTAGAACAAACAGAAGATTTTTGTGAGTCAAGACAAGTGTGACTGATGTCAGCGATGTTCTTTCTGCTGAGTCCTTCTCTGGTGATGCTTACGGATAAGAAAACTCAGTGCGGTGCCCTGACTGCGTGACTCACCTATTCACGTTCACGGCCCTCCTGTCTGTAAATGCCTGCAGGTCTAGAGAACAGGCACTGTAACCTAAACTTCTCTGTCCCTCCCATCCTGTGGTATACTGATCGAACTTACTTGAACTTCCAACAGGTTCATTCGTTCTATTAAAGTGAGTGTTATCTCTGTTCACTGTCTAACAAGTTCAGTGGTTTTTTTGGCATTGGCAAAAAAAAAAAACAAAAAAAACATAGAAAAGGTTATAATTGTTGTCATCAAAGATCATCAAAGACCTGCTTTGTCTGTTGTTGTGGTTGTTGTTAAAGCAATGGGCAATTTGGGGTCTTTATCTTCGTCACATGGTTTTCTGTAACATGTAAATAGGTTAACCATGCCCTTCTTTTAAAAATGTTCTTCTGGCCTAAGGCACCAGCCACATACACCAGAGATGGCGGGTTCAAATTCAGCCTGTGCCTGCCAAACAACAATGACAACTATAACCAAAAAAATAGCCAGGCGTTGTGGTGGGCGCTTGTATTCCTAGCTAGTTGGGCGGCTGAGGCATGAGAATCGCTTAAACCCAGGAGCTGGAGTTTGCTGTGAGCTGTAACGCCACGGCACTCTACCCAGGATGAAAGTTTGAGGCTCTGTCTCAAAAAAAAAAAGCTCTTCTGTTCACCGCAATAGCACTCTGTCATAATTTTCTGCATACTCCAATTCTGTTTACTTTGAAGGTTTTTCTCTTTTTTTCCAGTAGCCCAGGCAGAAATCTCCAAGTCATCCTTGGCCTCTTTCTTTCTCTTGCAGACCATGTAAGTTCCATCAGAATTCCTGTCTTCTTTCCCTTAAAAATGCATCTAGAATATGGTAGACTATATCACCAGCACTGCTCCTGCTGGCCCAGACACCATTCTCCCTGGTCTGGACTGCTACACTTGTACCCTAACTGGTCCCTGATCTCTGCCTTGTGCTGATACACTAGTCTCAGCACAGAGCCAAAGTGTCCACTTGAAGTCCAAGTCACATCACCTAATATCTCTACTTGGAACCCTCCCTTGGATTCTCTCCTGACTTGGAATATAAGTCATTGTCCTTAGAATGGTCTTGGAGGCCTTAAATGACCTGGTCCCACCTCCTTGCTCACATGGCCCAAGAATGGCGACCTCTGTACTACTTTTTCTAGGACACCTGGTGTGCTGTTCCCTAGGTATCTATGTGGTTTGTTTTCTTGCTTCCATCTAATCTTTATTCAAAAAACGAATGTCACCTTCTTAGTAAAGCCTGCCTTGATTTCCCTGTCTAAAGTCCGCTGTGAGCTATGATGATGCCACGGCATTCTACCCAGGGGGGAAGCTTGAGGCTCTGTCACAAAAAGAAAGAAAAAAAGCTCTTCTGTTCACCACAACAGGACTCTGTCATAATTTTCTGCATATTCCAATTCTGTTTACTTTGAAGGTAAACAGAATTGGAATATAATTCCAATAATTGGAATTATTTATAATTGGAAGGTAAGCAGAAAAGGTAAACATCTTTTCTTCCTAGAACATATCATTATTAAACATATTGTATACTTTGCTTATGTTTTGTTGTTTGTTTTCTCCAGTGTACTACCAGCTCTAAAAGGACAGGGATTTATTGTTATTCTCCTTCTTTATTATTATTGTCATTGGTTTTGTTCCCTGATATATTTGACACAGAGTAGGTGTGCAATAAGTGTTTGTTGAATGACTGACTGACGGTTAAAGTTCCCCATCACTTTATCTTGGTCTTTTCTTCATGCCATTTAGGTGATCACCTTATGTCTAAAATCACCTATCTGTGGGCAGATAGGCAGACCTGGAGCTCCAGATGTGTGTGTTTCAACTTCCTCCCGGGAATTATTCTTGGCTTTTGTATGAGGCTGGAACTCTTTCTCCTGCAAACAGGCTCAAGCATATTAATGTTCGTGATTGAAAAGTCCAGCGGAAGGGCTGGTTTCAGGTGTGGCTGAAATCAGGACTCAGTGTCACTGAACGTGCTTGTTGTCGCTCTCTCCCTAAGCTTTGCTTCTCTCTTGGCTACATTTGTAGGGTCTAGGGTAGTCAGATGAGTACAGAGTCCTGAGACTCATACTCTTGCCACTCTAAGTCCAATGCAAAGGAGACAGCCCCTCCCACCATTCCTGATATTAAATCTGAACTGGACTAGCTTGAGATGAGTGGGTCTCTGTCCTCCCCACACGGCATCCCCAACCTAGACACACTTGGCCACACACACTCACACATGACTTTAGCCAGGAGAACAGCACTCTGTTTCATGGCTCTGATCTAGGTCTGGTGCTCTGCTCTTGGGAGTAGCCCTGCCATACCGTATGAACTACGTGGTAGCAGCAGAATCCTCAAATGATAATTGGGGCTTTTTTTCAGGAGGGAAAATGATGCCTAAGGTGTTTTCTCTCTTGCCACCATCATCTTCCTAGATGCTCAGTCATAAGGAGATCTAGAATCTTCCTTCCTCTTTACTCCTTGCATCCAATGTTATTAAATACTTTGTCGTACAGATTACAATTCCTTAAGATGTCTTAGATCCATTCCTGCCTCCTCTTCCTCACGGCTCCTCAGCTCAAGCATCCTCACTCTGTGCCTGGATTATCATAACAGCCTTCAACATAATTGCTCTCCCTAGACTCATTCCAGGATATTCTGTCCCCATTCAAAGGAGATTTTCCAAAATGCACATACAACCTTCTTTCTCTGTATCTCTCTTAAAGTTCTCTTGGTCACAATGGAGGAGACACTTTCAGATCTGAGGCTGAGGAGCCTATCCACCCTCAGCTCTGAGTAGGAAGCCTTGCACCTGGCCAACCCGAAGTGACCTCTACTTCTCAAATGTCAGGTGCATTTTGCCCCATTTATGCCTTTGATCACACTGACTCTTTGGCCCAGAAAGTTCCTTTCTTGACTATCCACACCTTCACTGGGGTAGGTCTATCTGTCCTTAAATATCCCAGAAATACAGTAGAAATTACATAGTTAACCACCTCCCTATGCTGACCACCTCCTTAAGTGGACCTGATTTTTATGTTACCATTCCCCCAGTTCCCTCTAAAGTAATTTAGGTGTTCCACCCCAGGTTTCCCTTTTAACTGAACTCCTTAAGGAAGCTGATTAGAGCTCTAGTAACCAGCACCATGGAACATGGAAGGTACTCAACAAATGATTATTAAATGAGTAAATAAAATGTACATAACCAGAAGGAAATATTTGGTGTTTAAAGGCATGCTCACGCCTGAAGAATTACATTACAAAAGGATCAAATAAAAGCTGTACCACTAGAATGGTACATTTTCAAGAGCCAGATCCTTTTGGAAATACGTTCACCAGGAAATGATGGAGGTAGATATTGAATGCATTAAACTAGATTGGGAGATGGTTCATTGGACCTGCACTTTGAGGTTTTGCTTACTGAGAAAGAGTTAGACCTCATTACCATTCACATTTCACTTGCTACTTCTTTATAAAATGTGTGTGGCTTTGATAATGGGAAATAGAATATTAAATTTCTGAAAAGAAATGGGGCTAACTGAAGATAACTGACCTTTATTAGGGCTCATTCTATAAGCTCCAGATGACAATTGATAATAAGAATCAAATATTTATAGAAAGAACTGCAATCAATAAAAGTTATTGTTTCCATGAGCAGCGTGTTTACAACCCTTTTGTGCAGAAACAGAGGCGTTAGTCATATGGGTAAAAAGTTCATTAGCATTCCAAGTGGAATGTCCAAATTCTTCTGTGGTGACCTGGAAAAACATCTTTCCTCAGAGGCACCAATACCCTGCAGAAATCCCTCCTTTAAGGGTTTGTACTCATCTCTGGTGAAACACCGAGGCTCCCTCGCTGACATCTGAGTTACTACTGTTACTATAGCACATAGTTCATGAACTTTCTGCCCTATTTTGACTAAGCGCTAAAGTATTTCCTCGTTTTCTTGAGTAGAAATGAACACAGCATTGATAGAAAGGAAAAGTAAATAGAAGTACACAAGACACCCCATTTAAAGAAGACAAGTCATATTAATTCATATTAATATTCTCTTTAGCATAAGATCGTTACTCATATTGAAAAGAGTAACGTTTCTAAATGGTACGTTATTTAGAAGAGAGAGAACAAATTTGCTGGAAATATATGTCTTTATTATTTATAACCTGTGTTCTTTGGGATAACCAGGTAAGGGAGTTGGAAGTCCTCAAAACCACTCCTGACATCCATCAGGGGTTATCTTGGAACAGGAGCAAAGTCACTGAATGCAAATGACTGAGCCTGAACCCAAATGACAATTCTTAAGATGGATGCAAAGAAGATTGAGTGAATTATTAATGCCTCTGTAACCCTTGTCATCTCACATAATGACCACGTTCATTAGTGCCATTTTGAATGTAACAGCGTGCGGTGGGGTTTTCTTGATGAAAAAAAAGATTTTCATAATTAATTTTCCCTAAGGTTGAATATTTCAGTCTTTCTGAGAACTTGACTGTAAATTATTCATTACCTTATTCTAGCAAATAGGATGTCCTTTCTGGGCTGGTGATAGCTTCATCTTCTTAGTTAGACCCAATTGTGTTGGTTGGGTTCCTGCCTCAATTACAAATGTGTCTTTCTTTAATATAACTTAGTACAGAAAAATGTGATTCAGCTCAAAAAGTAATTTGCCATAGGATTTAAGCCACATGCATATATACTGTTTAAAATATGATTTAATTCACTAAAAATAATTTTATGTCTTACTTTCAAAGACCACGCTTATCGTACAAATTGTGGCATAACCACGGCCATCACTGAAAAGGCTTATTATGCTTTGAGCACCCCGGTAAGAGATTAATTTCCATAAACTCACTGAATCTTTCTGATCACCTTTAAAAGGAGCTAGTCTAATTATCTAATAAGATGTAAATATTTTAAGACTAGCTTAGCATACATACTAAAAAAGATGAAACTTATAAATTTTGTATTCATATATAAAGCATGTCCAGCTTTATAAAATATTAATAATTGATAATAATAAAAGAAGTCTGTTTTGCTTTGTTTTATGGACAGTTCAGCATAATTTTCAGGTTTGTATTGTATTATTGAGATGTGATCTAAATCTTGTCATTTTCTCAAAGACTTCAATAAAACAGAAAAAGTATTAATGAAGGATAAATTTACATTGTCCATAAAATGGTATTTTCTGCTTAAAAGGTATATGTTGAAATGCTATGAATAAAAAAATCTATGTCTGCTTTTAATTTATGATTACTAATGTTTAAATTTAGTCTCTTGAAATAGTTCTCAATGTAATAAAAATGCATTGTCAATGGTTACGTAGTTGGTTATGGATTTAAACCACCACAATGGGGCACTCCAAATTCAAGCTGTGAATTATCTTCTGTTTCTATTTAAATTGGAAATATTATTGACTGCTTTTTTTTTTTTGCTTGCCATGTGATGAGAATTAAAAGAATAATTTATATGCTACAAAGCTTGGTCACTCTTCTAATTCAAAGATAAATATAAAGGACATTCACCACTTTATGGAATAATAAGTGGCAGAAAATGACTATATTTGGGCTGAAATATACAGAAGGAAAAATATATATACAGTCAATATCAGATCCACATTTTTAGGGAATGAATAAAGATATTTCAGATACTTGTTACAGTGACTTGCCTATTTTCTGATTTTCTCCTCATATTTTTACATGAAACCTAAAAATGTTCAAATCATGGTTGCCCTACTTACTGCTCTAAGAAAAAACACCCCCAAAAGGGAAAACCTGTTCCCACGTGGTCTTAGTTCCTTATTCTACTGGAAGAGAATAGTTGGTGAGCAAGTGATCATGTGAGTTCTTAAACTTCATGTCTGTGTTGTGTGGCTTTCGCCCAGAGAATATGGAAAACGTTTTCGCCTGTTATCCGGTAAACACCACATAACAATGTTTTCTTTGAATAATGGGAAAAACAGTGGGGTACTGCGAGTGAAATAATAAGACCAAACTGGAAGAATTTGCTGATGGCAAGCTCCCTCCTTTCTCTGTCCCTCCGAGTAAGTAGTTTAGTGGTGAATTCTTCCATGCAACTTGCTGCTGTAAAAAACACGGCTGAGGATTCACACCCATCTGGGGCAGCACACTTGTCCTCTCCCCCGCCCACCACCAACCCTTTCAATCAGGGAATTTTTGAATCTAGGAAAAGCAGTTTAGTTAGAGTAGAAGGGTGATGATTTTAGAATAGGGAGTTAGAAATGCTAAGAAATAACGCAGGGAGGTATTTGGGAGCTCAGGAAGAGTGATTTTTTTCCTACAGACGCAAACTAGCAAAGGGGGAGAGGACATTTTGAATGGCCAGTATACTTTTTTGTTTTTCTTTAGAATTCTGCCTCACCTGATCATCTCAAAGCTTTGGAAAAGTAACTTCTTGTTTCACCTATAGAGGTTGATTGAAGCAAGAACAGTTGGCTCCTTTTAGCCAAGATTTAATACTAGTTCTTTTCAGGTGACTCAAGTCAATGGGATTCAGGGTGTCAGGCTTCTTCATCTGTTAAATATTGTTTACTGTGGCCGATTTCATGGCTCTTTGGTGTGGATGATGGGTGTCAGCAGCTTGTAAATATAATGAGGGGAAGAAAAAAAACTTGTAGAAACTATCAGTGACAAAAAGCAATAGCTAATGAATCCTTTAAATATCTCATGCTCATGTGATTTACTGGTTTTGTTTTGTTTGATTAAAAGGTTTTAGCTAGGGTCAAGTAAAAACTGTGTCACAGTAAAGATTTCTAGGGCGTGGCTAAAGAAATCCTTGAAAATTAAAAATTTGTAAAAATGAAAATGGCAGGGTGGTGCCTGTGGCTCGAAGGAGCAGGGCACCAGCCACGTATACCGGAGATAGTGGGTTCAAACCCAGCCCCAGCCAAAAACTGCAAAAAAAAAAAGAAAAGAAAAGAAAGAAAGAAAATGGCAGATACAGGAGGTCAAAATTGCTTACTTAGCCATAGATAGAACAAAACCAAACATTTCCCCTATCTGTGCTTCTGTGGGGACTTCCTGTGCAATGTGCATTTATATAATAACATTACCGGTCCTGAAACTTCTTCTGTGAATTTAACTTCTTGAAGTTCATGAGAGGTAATTTAAAACTCTCTGGTTTTGGAATTTTGAAGGCATCGTCTTAAACAAGTGACTCCTAATAATAAACGGTGAATTTATGTAAATCTAATTTGCCTCATACTGTGGAATTTTTGTGTGTGAAATGATACAATTTGACCAGAAGATGGCAGTATTTTGAAAGAAAAAAGAAACAGGACAATAAAAAGCAAGGTATTGCAAATAACATGCTTTTTATTTTTCAAAGTTTTAATGACAATATTATTTTACTTAATGTTAATTGTACATTATCATTTTCAAGAAATACAATGTCTTCATTTGAGTAAAAATAACTTAACCACTGTAAGAACTTACTTATACTATTTTCTCACCAGAGAAGAAAGTCCTGTGAAAGGCTTAATATAAAGGCTGTTGAATATTAAGCCAGTGGTGTATTAATTCTCTCTTGGAGTCAAAAATAATATCTGAAAAGGATACATGTGGTAATAAAATCCTTTTCCTAAGAAGAGATAAAATGTGTTAGAATTTCCCGCCCTAAAAATCTGCAGGGGATGGAAGAATCTCGTGCTCCATAAAATACATTGTATAAAAACATAATTAAAAAACTGAAAGCTGGGAAGCAGAGGCAGGTGGATTGTCTGAGCTCAGGAATTCTAGACCAGACTGAGCAAGAGTGAGATCTATCTCTAAAAATCACCAGGCGTTTGGTAGGCGCCTGTAGTCCCAGCTTCTCAGGAGTTTAAGTGTTTGCTGTGAGCAACTCTACTCCAGGGTGACCACGTGAGACACTGTCTCAAAAAAGTAAATACATAAATAAATAAAAAATAAAAACCTGAAAATCTTCTATGAGATTATATTATATATATTTATTGAATCACTTATTTATTTACAAAATTTTGTAAAAAATTTTGTATTCTTACTACTATTTTAAATCCAAACACCTGACTACACATAGTACTTTTGTTTACAATAATACCGACAGTCTTTTGTCAGCCTGACAGATTAACAGAGCTCCCTCATGTGCCTAATTTGCTAAAAACTTTAAGTTAAATGAATTGCAAGGATGTCCTTGTGATGTCCTTGTAATGTCCCTTCTAATATATATAGCAAATGGAATTACAGATAATCCACTGGGAAACTATTCTTACAGCAATTAAGGAGTGAGATTGTTTACTGTGTGCAGCTGGGAGATAAAGAGGTCATGGAAGAAACAAGTGACCTGCAAAGAGGGAGGTGCCAAGGGTATAATGAAGGAAATCACAGATGTGGCAGTGAATCTCCAACATGGCCTGCAATGGTCCTTGCTTCCTGGCGTGGCGGCCTACATAGCCCTCTGCTATTGGCTAGGGTTGGTTCACATGACCACTAGAATACAGCAGACTTCCTGGTGCTTAACTCTCAAAGGTGGTTCATAAGGGGCACAGTGGCTTCTGTTGGGTGTCTTAGATTGATCACTCTGGAGGAAGCCAGCTGCTATGATGTGATGATATTCAGATTGCTTCATAAAGAGACGCAGGTGAAGAGGAGCCAATTTGCCAAGCACATGAGTGAACCATTTTGGAAATAGGTCTCCATCCCCATGACTGCAGCTTCATGGAAGACTCTGACCTAGAACTTCATGAACAAGCTGGGCCTGAATTCCCGGTACTTGCACACCATGAGACGTAATAGATGATTACTATTGTTTTAAGCTGCTAAATTAGGGTGATTTGTTATGAAGAAACAGATACCCAATATAGATTTTGCTATTAGGAATGGGATGCCATTGTTTTAAAAAAACCCTAAAATTGGACCAAATGTGGGAGTGACTTTGGGCTCGGGGATAGGTGGATGCCAGATGGACCTTGAAGACAGTGCTATTGGAAGGACAAAGGACATCAAAGATACTGTTAGCACAAGACACGTGGCTTGTAAGGAGATTTTCAGTGAAAGCTTAAAGAAAAGTGAAGAAAATGTTATTAAAAAGCGGAATCCTTTATATTTAGTAGCAGAAAGTATAGCAATACTGTTAAATATGATAGTATTGTAAGAATTTAGTGATTAGATAATGAGATTTCCAGGCTAGGTTAAAGGTACAGTCTCTCCAGATAGCAAATGATACTAAAATTAAGAAATAATTAAGAACAAATCAGGGGCAGGACACAATTTACCAGAGGGACTTTACCTAACAAATGCAATCAGTATAACCTAAGTCTTTGTACACTCAATGAATCGCTCCCTGCCCCCCAAAAGAACAAATCTAAGTCACATGCAGAAAAATATGGTGTCAAGACCTCAGAAATATGTGAGATAATGCCCCCAGAGAATTGCTCAGATAGTTCTGAGTCCTCTAAGGTTTCTTTCTTTCTTTTTTCTTTTTTTTTTTTTAATTTTGAGACAGTTTCACTTTGTGGCCCTCCAGAGTGTTGTGGCATCACAGCTCACAGCAACCTCCAACTCTTGGGCTTAAGCAATTCTCTTGCCTCAACCTCCTGAGTAGCTGGGACTGCAGGTGCCCACCACAATGCCCAGCTATTTTTTTGAGATGGGGTCTTGCTCTTGCTTAGGCTGGTCTCGAACTCTTGAGCTCAGGTGAGCCACCCGCCTCCGTCTCCCAAGTGCTGGGCTTACAGGTGTGAGCCACCGTGCCTGACCTTTCTAAGGATTTTTAATGAACTTCACATATTCTGTACACTAAATAATAGAGTTTCTAAGAATTATGAAGACATTATCTTTTAGAAGTCTCCATAGGAGCCTGAAGTAGAGAAAGGCATATTTTGATGAGCTCCTAAGTGTGGTATTTGTGTAACAGAGCCTAGTAAGATACACAGGACATACACAAAGTTTTAAAGAGACTGTATTAGCAGAAACACTTCTAGGTTGGCTTAAAGGTTCACAGGCAGTGCAAAACCAAAAGAGGCCTTTGGACCACCAAAATACGCTGTGCAGAAAGTAAGATGAGAAACCTACTCGTCCCCATATATTGGGGATTTCATAAGAAAAAGGAAGAATGACTCAAAGTCAATACCAGGTTCTCCTGGGAGGGAACCAGGAACAATGGTGAATAATTCCCAGGAACCAGTAGGGATGATTCCAGCCAGGAACCTTAAAGCTTGTGCCCTGTTGTTTTTTAGGATTTCCATAGACCAGTGATAACTATGAGGCTTTTGTTTGTTTGTTTTTAGTGGGAGGGTCTTGTTGTTTATCTGATGTCTGCCGTATCATTGTATGTTGGGTGTGTTCACAGGGCTTCAGTCCAAGCCTGAGGGGCTGTACTTGAGGAACTGATTTCCTTAACAAGATTTTAAATTTAGAACAGAGGCTGTCATGAGCTAAGTGTTTCCAGGAACACCTGAGGTAGGTCAATGTTTTTGCATGTGGAAGAGACTTGACATGTTGTGGCAACTAGCCTCCAAGACGGTACTCAATAATTCTTACTTTTTTGTTAACATACCCTTGTTTTGTCCCTTTCAATGTTGAACAGGGCTGGCAATATGACCAAGACAGTTTGGCTTGTTTTATTTTTTTTTTACTCGCCTAGGTAAAGAATCAGGCACCATGGCATTAGCACACTCAAGAAGCCCCATCAAGGGCAACCACAGGAAGAAGGACTAGTTTTGAAGCACCAATTTTCCAGTTATATGAATAAGCCAATTTGGAAGTGGATTTTGCTGACATGCAGCCTCTTAAAAGAGACTGTAAACTATAAAACCATATAAATGACTTGCTCTCAAGTTCTTGACATTCTAGAAAATGTGAGAATATTTAATTATTATTGTTTTAAGACACTAAGTTTGTAACACAGCATTCAAGAACTGATATAGGAAGTAGAGATCCTTACGTATCTTGCAGAATACAGGTCATACAAGTTCATCCTGTAAGGACTTTACTGTTCTCCTCACCAGCCCCATTCCCACATACAAAGCTGCTAGCAAGTGATATATAGAATGAGCTAGAAAGTGGAACATTCCTACCCCCGTTTTCTTTGGCTGCAGGCAGATACCTACATTAAGACATAACGAGAGAGTTGGGAGAAGTCTTTTAGGCAAAGAAAGATTTAAATATCAATCATTATAGGGATTGGACTTTCCAATTTCTCATTCAAGACTTTTTTTTTTTTTTTTTTTTGAGACAGAGTCTCATGTCACCCTTGGCAGAGTGCTGTGGCGTCACAGCTCACAGCAACCTCTAACTCTTGGGCTTAAGTGATTCTCTTGCCTCAGCCTCCCAAGTAGGACTATAGGCACCTGCCACTACGCCTGGCTGTTTTGTTGTTGTAGTTGTTATTGTTGTTTGGCAGGCCTGGGCCTTGTTCAAACCCACCAGCCTCAGTGTATGTGGCCGATGCCCTAGCTGCTGAGTTACAGGTGCCCAGCCAAGATGTCATATTTTGGAATATAGAATGATTGTGTTACTGAAGAGTGTCTGGTAAGAGTCAATAGAATCCAGCTACATTAATTATAAATTAAGCAGGCTTTCGTCTAAATAAAAATGTAGGATGATTTCATAGATATAAATAGATAAATTAAACAGACATATTACGTACATCTGCTAATTTTGTTCCTTACCGTTTGCTTAAGCTATGGAGTTTAAGAATAAGAAAAGTAGCTAGGCAAGGTGGCTCACTCTTAGAATCCTAGCACTCTGGGAGGCCAATGCAGGTGAATTGCTTGAGCCAGGAGTTCCATATCAGCCTGAGCGAGAGCAAGACACTGTCTCTACTAAAAGCAGAAAAAACTAGCCCAGAGTAGTGGTGCATGCCTGTAGTCCCAGCTCCTCAGAAGCTGAAGCAAGAAGATGGCTCACGTCCAAGAATTTGAGGTTGCTGTGAGCTATGACGCCACGGCACTCTGGTCAGGGTGCCAGAGTGAGCTGTGTCTCAAAAACAGAGAGAGAGAGAAAAGTTTGACATTATTAGTGAACAAAAAATTGTCCTTTGATAATTATGCAATTCCTTTTCAGTCTGTGTACTACAAGTAAGATTATTAGGAATACAGTCAAAAAATATATGAGAAACTGCCTTTTAAGTAGTGCTGTGTTCAGGTTCAATGTAGAAAAAAAAAGCTACACATACAAGTGGAGGAACAGTACAGAATTTTGATATATCTATAAAATTCCAAATGTAAAATTAAATACTTAATCAACATTTACTTGGGAAATATGTTTAAATGGAAATTCCACTAGTTCTGAGTTCTAAATATTCACCTATTAAAAATTCATCAAAATTATAACTTTATTCCACAACAGAAACGAAGTAAAAAATAATGGGAAACGAAGGGTCTAACATCCAGTGTTCTGAGGCATTGAATTTGTTCCCCAGTAAAACCTTGATGAGTTGGGCCAGCAACCAGACCTGGGCTAAGTTGGGTTGTTTGGGCCGGGAGTTTGCCCTCCCTCATGCTTTTTTTATTTGTTTGTTTGTTTGTTTCTTATTGTTCCTCCTGGATGATTCAGGACTCAGTGATGAAGAAGCTTTAGGGATGAATGCAATGTCCTAGCAGCAAGGAAATCCCGGGGGCCACTTCATGAGGATGGCCTTGCAAATGAAGTAGAATGGATCAGAAGCTGTCTCAATGTACAAAAAAATTCTTCAACATTTTCCTCTCTCTTAGAATTGGCTGAGTCTAAGATCTAAACAAAATTTGTGCTAGGGATTGATTAAAGAACATCTTCAAAGGCCAATGTATAAAAGGGATAAAAATTAGGCAGCCTTGCTGGGCAGGTGGAGGCAGGCAGTTTCAGAGGCACCCTCAAACGCACAGTATGAATGTCACGGATTGATTTGGGGATTATGACTTGTTTGTATAATTCTCTGCAAATTTCACATTATGACTAATTTGGTAAATGCCTACCAGTAGATTAGTACAGTGTTTATGTTAATGTAGGGTCTTCAACGTGAACAAATAAAACAACAGAAATACCGTGAATAAAGCAATCTATAGTGAAAAAAGAAAAATTAGCATTGATTTCATGAACATCAGTGGATGTTCCTCTGAAAAAAAAAAAATCTATCAGTCCAGGAGATCATTTGGATTACACCACCTTGTCCCCGCGGAGAGACTAGAGAATCCCTGAAACAGAAGTGGCAACAACAATCTAAGGAGCAGGAGAATTATTGATTTTAACAGAAAAGAAACTTGCACACAAAACATTCCCTAAATACCTAGAACAGTCAAGAACAGTCAGAACAGTCAAGTGATGGCATCTCAGGACCCTGGGAGGAAAGGAATAAACATTCCCCTACATCATTATTTCTGTTGTGTGACTCCAAGTGTTTAAATTTATGAATTTTAGAATATGCAAGTGGTTGGCTGATTTTGAACATTTTTCATTTAGAGAAATTTGGTATGTGGTACATTCAGCTCGAAACTACAGCTGAGAAGGCCCTCTGTGTTAACTTTGGATAACTACCATTGAACCCCTTTGTATAACTCCTAGGAATCCCCTGTCAAATGATTCAACTCACTTCAACTGTCTTTAAGAAGTGAGCACAGGCTCGGTGCCTGTAGCTCAGCCGCTAGGGCGCCAGCCACATACCCTGGAGCTGGCTGGTTTGAACCCAGCCCTGGCCTGCCAAACAACAATGACAACTACAACCAAAAACTAGCCAGACATTGTGGCGGGTGCCTGTAGTCTCAGCTACTTCAGAGGCTGAGGCAAGTGAATCGCTTAAGCCCAAGAGTTTGAGGTTGCTGTGAGCTGTGACTCCAAGGTACTCTACCAAGGGCGACATAACAAGACTCTGTCTCAAAAAATAAAAAAATAAAAAAAGTGAGCACAGAGGCCACCAATGCTAGGGGAAGACTTAATTATCACCTGGTTAGCATGAAAGTAGAGAAACATGGGGACATATTGAATGTGTAATTAGAGCTTTGAGACCAGGTTTGAAATGAAGAAAGTGAAGACTCTGTGAAAATGGCTTATGGGTAACTATTACATCTCAGTCCTGTGAATTATATTCTTGGCTGCTGTGATGTGGCATGTTGTTGGCTTGCCACTTTATACTGCCCAGAAATTACTGGGAGTTGTTATTTCTTTTGGATGAAAGTATGAGCTGCGTTCGAGAAGTCACATTGGCCCATGGAAAAACTAAGTTTTTCTCATTGTAATGATGCTAATGTACAAAGTACTCTTCATGTGACCAAATCTTAAGCTGCAGAGAAGATTTTGAAATATTTTTTCTTGTGCTAATGAAATCTCTTCAGTCCTGTCTTATTCATATGTTTTCCATTTTTCCACATCTTTCTTTTGATTTTAGGGATTCTGTTCAGATACGTAATTAACCCGATTATTTCAAACTGAACATAAATAAGAGAAAAACGTATGTTTGCCAAGCCCCCAAATTATTTAAGGACCATGTGCATAGAGTTAAGTTTTGGGGATCAGTATATCTGGGCACAAGTTATACTTATTGTTGGCAAAATAAAACTCCTAGACTCAAAGTGAAAAGGCGTATATGAGAAGATCATTGTGGAAATGGGGTGACCTATCCCACCAAAGACTGTCTGGGGTTAGCATGTAAATGAATTGAAAACAGAAGTCAGTATTGTAAAACATAGGAAATGAGAGAATTTTGAATTTATTTTAAATATAAAAGTAAATGGCTATGGAAAATATTTCTATTTTTCAAAGTCCAAAGTTAATGAACTACATGGTATTTATTATTTCAAAGTGCAGAACATGTGAATAGAGTCCTCTCTGCTTTTAAATCATAGAATTCTAAGAAAAATTTCAGAATAATAATCACTGCATGATTTCCTTTTCAGAAGCACTTTTTCTGGCTCTCTGGTGGCTCAGTTTTTCTTTAAATAGCTATAAATTTTGCCTTATTTTTCTTTCTTATAAACAACAAAGTTGTCATGAGGAGAGGCAAATATATTTCTTAAAAATTAACACACTTAAATGTTAGCGCTTAAATGTGTTGAAATAAAATTGCCACATTCAAAAGCCTTATAAGCAAAGGCCTTTTTCTAAGACGATTCTATTTTTATTTTAAATTGCTAATTGTAAGCTGTACTAATTCAAATTTTCTGACGTTTCTGAGGAGTGTGACTAAACTTTCTTTAAAATTTCTGTGTATGTCATTTCCCCCCTTACTATGTTGACTATTTTTTCCCTTAGGATATGAAAACTTACAATAACATATATGACATCATGGAATACTATATAAATTCTAGCCAATTTTATATAGCGCTTTGAATTTTTTTCCAAGACTTTAGCCAAAAAGAGTCTTTGCAGTTATTAGTAAAAGATAGTATTTTACTTTGTTTTAAATAGTGGATAGCATTATGGAAAATTATCAACCCTTGTTAAAAAATTCATCTGATAACCATTGAAACAAAAATATGTAATAATGTGGTAGAAAACAAGTACAGCTATTACTATAATTTTTCGTATGAATTGTTTTAAATAACACGTAAAATGTGACTTACTGCCAGAATTGTCATGCTTTTTTCAATTTAATTCTTCCCTTACTATGTCACAAGCGTAATGAGTTTAGTTTAACGATCATATGTATAAGATACAGGATTGCATTTACACATAAAACCTTGTTCACATCGAGACTCTTATAGGAAAACCTTGGCAGTTTTCTTTTCTTTCTTGGATCAGTTTTAGTTTTATTTACATGCCATATAATGGAACCAATGTAAATGATGCTTTATATTTCCATGGAAGAATCAGCCTTCACATATAACCGAAGCAGATATAACCGATATAACCTTCACATATAACCAAAGCATAGCTTAATTTATTGCAAAGGGAACACTGCAGGAGGCTTCATCAGAAAATAAACACAATGCAGTAATTCCTGTCAATGTACCTGAAGTGTATTTATTTATTATTTGCAGCAAAGATGCACCTATATTCAACCTTTGGTCTCTTCACTGGATAAATGAGTAAACCATAGAAACTCACACGGAGGATTTATTTACAGGGATTTTCAGAGTCTTTGAATATCTGATGGAGTTATTGACAGTCATGTCAGAAATGTATACATCCAAACATTATGTATAAAAACATAAATACATGCAGCATCAATTATTCATCTATGATTTAAAATATAATTTCAGAGGTTTTAGAGAAGCTTCTAAATCCATTCATAAATTCCAGGCTAAGAATTCTTTTTAATCTCTTACAGCTAATTCATTGTGGATTACTGTGATACTCCCAATAAGATTGTCCTAGATTCTGTTAATAAATATCTCTCCATCAAAACAGTATTTTATTGGCTTTATAATTTTAATTTTTAAGCAGCCCTACATGAAATTCCTCCTTTTTCAGAAGCAACAATTAACAAGTTGGTTACTTGGTAACAATTAACAAATTGGTTACCATTCTGTAAAAGGTGTCGGTAAACCTCTGTCCTACCTGATAAGTTTTTCTCTTTTTCAAACCATTTCCCAGATCATTCCAAACCTAACATCTCTTTCCCCAGATACAGATAACACCATACTTTACACTCGATGAAAACAAATAAATCTGCTCATGTGGTTTTTGTGCGTGTTCTGCCTGAGCAATAGTCTTATATGAAATTAATGAATGTGTTTTAAACTGAATAATAATTATATACCTACGTAAGAACTTCATGGTTACTAATTCATTTTCATTAAAAATTTAACCACATAGTTAAGAATTATGCAACATAGACTTTTGGAAAATACCATCAAAATAGCATTTTGGAAAAAACAATTATGTGTTTTTCTGGAAAACAGCACACATACACACACACATATATATACACACACATATATATTCTCTGATGTTATATACAAATATATGTATATAAAATCTGACATATATACATATATGATGCCTATACACACATATACATACATATAAACATACGTATAAATATTGTGGTGGAAAGATGATCGAGAAAATGAAGTTAGAAGCATATAACCTACGCCATGCTTTGGTGAACCAGCCATTGCTTGTTATTGTCTAATAAAACTCTTCTTATGCACTTTGAGTATTCAAACATCAGCAATATTTTGTTTCCAATGTAATAACATCTCATGCCAATTTACATAAGTCCTGAAGCCTAGTGGTTAGCATGTGAACCCCCGTACAAGGCAGTGTTTGCACCATTGAAGACTACATGCTATTTCCTTACACAGTCTCAACGATGTTCTCAGTTATTCTACAAAATAGAACGCTAGACTCTCCTCCTCTCTCCAGTTTATTATTTTAAAAGTAAAACTGTTTTTTTCCTTATTATTTGGGGCTTGGTATCTTTCTCCATAAATGTATGATTAATAGTGACTTAATGAACATGTACAGTTACAAGTACATATAAAAACAACCTTGAAGGTTTCACTGTCTAGTTTCAAAGTCATCCAGGTAACTAACAACCCTATATCAATTAATAAAGGAGCAAGTCAAGCTGCTGAAGACACTGAAGATGAAGTGATATCAATACACGGCTTTGCAGTGAATCAAAAGCACTTTATATAAAGTGATATAGCTCTCAGGTTGAGGATGAGTCTACCATGAAAGACATTATGAGAGTGTTTCAAAAGGAATGAAATAGAAATCAGGAGAGAAATTGATGAACTTCTTAACACAAAGCAATAGCCTCTTTTTAGTTTTTTTTTTTTTTTTTTTTTTTTTTTTACCCTAATGTATTTTTTGGCAGTGGCTTATCTCTCTTTAACTATTTCATTCTTGTGTGCGATACATCTCAGAAATCTATTTAATGGTCATTTTCCAGCATGATGTATACATAGAATTAGAGCAAAACCTGAAGAGTCCTCCCTGGTTCCATTCTAATAACAACTATAAAAGAAAAAAAATCTTATTGAAAAATAGGTGCTCACAAACACAGAGACCTTACAACAAAAGGAAAAGCCACACATTTGTGATAGTTACTGTAGTCACCAATACAAATAGATTTTATGGCAGCAAATCAAATGTAATATTAAGTAATTTCGGAATAAAAGCAGACATTCTGTAAAAACATGACATTATGGAACAGAGGGTTAGTTCATGACAGGTGAGAGTTGTTAGAATTTTATATTTCTACTTAACATAATAATTGACATTTTTGTCTGCAGTAATAAGAATAACTCAATAGAGCAGCGGTTCTCAACCTGTGGGTCGCAACCCCTTCATAACAATGAAAATACACTGCGGCATTAGGAAGGTTGAGAACCACTGCTGTAGAGTTTTCTCTCTTTTGACAAATTATTGAGATTACCATCACCTATCATCTATTCTCTAAGGCCTCAATTGTGGGGCAAAGTATCTGTTTACTCTCTCATAGATACAATTCTTCATCCTAATGTCCCAACCATAAAATTGATCCATATCTCAAGAATTATTCTCAAACTGTCGTGAAAAGAGTATAACCCAAAGAACAGCAACATACAAAACAAGAAAGGAGGCACGATACAAATGAAAACAATCCTCCCCCCCCCCCAAAAAAAAAGCCTATTGTTCAAGCTACTCTCCTAATTGACAATTTTCTTTAAGAAATTTCCTAAAAGTCGGTTGTCTTTGACAATTGGGTATTTCTTTCTGGATATGTGTCATGGCCTGTTAGAGAAGTTTACAAAAATTAGTTCAGTAGTTGGACTGAGTTGTACATCCAGTTGTCTAAACCTACCTATGGTATTGGTAAGGATTGTTATGCAGTTTGTAGTTGTCTTGGCGTGGAATATTATGTTTGGAGACTGAATCAACTGTGTAAGGATTCCCACGCTCACTAAACAACTGGGTAATACTATTCACATCCAATTTTCTTCCAAGTTAACACATTTTCAGTAAATATTTGATTCTGGGTGCATACAATTTTTTTTTTTCTGTTTAATAAAGTGATTTAAGTATTTCTTAATGGTGATTATGGGTTGAATAGTTTGGTCAGTTGATAGGGAGAAACGTGGAAAATTTCAACAAAGAATCTATCACGCTAGTGGAATGAAATTCTGAGAAAACTGATGAGTTTATATTTCTCATCACAAAACATTATCAAAGTTGGTTACCATAAAAAATAAATGCATACCTCTGTGTAATAGTATCGACCACATTTATAAACAAGGGGATGGTGAAGAAAGACTAAGTACCACACACAATAGGGTTGTGTATATTGTTAGAAATTTTCAGGTGCTCACACACTGAAGCACATACGTTCCAAAGGATAAGAAATGGATCCATTGGTAATTATTCCAGAGTAAAACATGAATGTGGAGTCAATGCCAGTATGTAAAGGACCATAGGATAATAATAGGTGCTTTAAAAAGTGATTTCAAGCATAATTATCTTTAAAAAGTATGCCCCACACCTTTCCTCCATGTTACAAAAGACAACGTTTCATCGATTCTCAAAACCTTCATGTTAGAACTGTTCAGAGGGTTTTCTTTAAAACAATATTTTTCCTTAATAAGAATATGGTAAAATGATACATCAGCTTTCATATTTTCATTTTGCATTTTAATCTTCCTTAAAGTGCAAAATGAATAAAATGCATGGCAAATGCAATGAAAAAGAGAGCAATGTTTCATCACATTCTGCCTAGGGACACACGTCATTGTTGACCCGGTTTCTTTCATTTACTCCCAGACAGCACTATGCAGAATCTTGCTGGTTTCCTCATTCCCAGTATGCACAGCACTGACATGGTCTGCACAGCATTTCCTTGCATTTACTTGATAGGCTTACTTCCCTCTGCAGGAGGTAAGCTGTTTTAAAGATAGAGTATACATTTCCTACCTTGCCAAGCCTTTTTCACCTAGAATACTGCATTGCATACAGTAGATGTTCAATGTTTATTCTATCAAAAGTGCTTTAGATATAAATAATAGGGGATTTAATTTCTATATAAATGTTAAAGTTGGGCATTATCTGCTATTGAAATGATATACTTTCATTCTTTTTGCAATTGCAGGAAATTGATCATGTTCTAAATTCAGAGTGTTGTCTTTTGAGTTCTATATTAGAAATTCCTTTTATTTTAAAGGCAGTCAAATAAACAATCCAATCTTACTTCTCTGTGTTAAGCTAACATGGGCATTTAAAAAAAATAATCAACATTGTGATTTTCACTAACCTAAGAAAAGTTATTTTGGAGCTACTTGGACTTTAGATATTTGAAGTAGTAATTACTTCCTCCATAAATGTTACCTTGTAGAGTCAAATACTCTTTTTCCTATTGTAATTCAACTTTTTACTTAAAGGAAGATGTCTTTCATTCACCATTTACTATGCTGTTTTATTTCATGTGGTATTTCTCTTTTGAATTTGCTTTGATAGCATTGTAAATTCTTTGAAGCATCATCATAATAATGATAGTAACTTACATTTGTTCAGTACTTATTCTGTGCCAAATATTTCATTAACCCCTTTTCTTATGTTATGTCATTTGATACCCACAGGAAATTTATGCTGTGGGTGATTTTTCTCTGTTCACACCCTTTATAGCTATCTATCATCTGTATCTATCAGTTTAAAATCTATTCCCATCGTATCTATCACTGTCTGTCTGTCATCATCATCCATCATCTGTCATCAAAGCTTAGAGAGACAATTTTCTGACTGGTAAGTAGTATGGTCATGGTCAGAGTAATAGTCAAGGGAAGACATCTCCAGACTTTGTGTACCCGTTTCTTAATAGCTCTGAGTAGCCACAAACAAAACAGAACTACCATGTTTTGCATAATTGTGGACCCGAGACCTATTGGTAGTGAAGTACTTGTGTTACCAAGTACAAGTACAAAGTACAAAAGTAGCAAGTACAAAATCAAGGAAATTAATTACTATCAAGTTACTGCAGCTCAAGCTCTGGAGAATTTCTTTGCCTTTGAGTGGATGAGACAGCCACTCTTAGCTGATAATCACTCACACACATTGGGAGCAAATGTTGTCATTTAGAACTTACCGAAGCCTTGGGTTTGGTTCCAGAACTGGCTGCTGGGGTGGAAGATGGTAGGTCAGTGGACTCGGTGTTAGAAGACAAATTTACTTGTGTCTGATTTACTGGAATGGTTTCTGCTGCACTTTCGGATCCTGATTCCAGATCCTATGAAAAACAAATGCATTGGTGTGAAGGATGTGTGAGTGGTCCCTTTACCTCCCTCCGGCAATTTTCCATGTGATCTTTCTCTAAAGAGTTGTTGACAACTGACAATGATGTGTTACCCATAATTGTACACTATTTTGTAATAACAGTTGTACTCTTCAGAAATTCTGCAAATACTTGAGAAAGAGGTAACATATTACTTACAGCTTAGTAATACTACATTCTTTAATGACTTAGAGTGAACTGGGAGGCTCAATGGTAGGAGGCAGCTGCAGGAAGAGGTAAAAGCAGGTTAACAGACCTTCCTCACTGTGACCTTGAGTAACTCACTCAACACACCTCAGGCAACAAAGCCCTGCCAAGACATCTTCACAGAACCATTATGGATGTCGAATAAGAAGGTTCTCATTTCTTCTCACCTCAATCTCTTCCCTGTTCCTATTTGACCACCATGCTGACCCTACTACAATGGCCTGGAATTTCTTAGCTCACATGTCTGCCTATTAATGAACTCTGGGGGCGAGGGGCAGGAGTTAAACTTAGCCATGTGTGATTCAATTCCTTCATTTGAAAATGGGCATAATAATCATATGCACTTGAAGAGTTTTATAAAGGTTAAGGGAGATATATGCAAAGTGCCATGTAATTGCCACACCTAATTTTTGTTAAATGTTAGCCATTTTTATGGATATTCCCATTATTAATGTTATTATGTCCTCTTAGTAACTGCTACACAATATGATGTCAAGACATGTCTGTTAAGTGGATGCAATTATTTGGTGACCATTGTAAAGGTCATGCGTTGAATTTATCGAATGCTCTCTAAGTTATAGGTGACCTGACTGCACAGAGCATAGGTGGGAGTGGGGCCAATGCAGAGGGAGAGGAGCAAAGGCACACATCACACACTATGCTTTTAACCTGAGAAAATCATGATTTAAATCTCTCTCTGTATCTCTTCATCTCAGCTTTCATGGTCTGTATGGTCGAAATATCCCCTTGTCCTGTGCCAGTCTCTTGTTCAGTACACTCTAGTCACATTGGCTCTTTGTCAGTTCTTCTAATATGCCAAGCTGGTCTCTGCAGGGACTATCCCCACGCCCTTTCTCTTCCTTTCTCCTGGTTTCCCCTATGCTGGCCCTTTCATGCCACTCAGATTTTAGCTTGAACATCCCTATCTTAGAAAAGCATTGGTTGACCCTTCAAGCCAAAGTTGTTTTCTCATTTTTTCCTTTCATTCCCTGTTTAAAATCCTATTACTTTTTTCACCTACCATATAATATTCATATATTATCTATCTATCATCTATCATCTATCTATCTACTTATCTTGATCATCTAATCGTCTATCAATCTCCCAACTACCTATCCACTTATTCACTCACCTCTTTTTATAATCCTTGCCCATCTCTCTTTATTAGAATCTATGCATAACAATATCAGGGACTGATATATCCCAAGATCTTAGAATAAATAGTGCCTGGTGTATAGAAGATGATCATTAAATATAGTTTAATAAAAGGACAACTAGACTGACGGACAAATATTAATATCTCTTTTTTCTTGGTTGTCACGATAGAAGTAGTTATATGTTCTGTTATGAAATGACATACTATCAAGAGCATTGAAACTACATTTTCTTTAATTGGAAGGGTACAAAGGACACACAAAACAAAAAGTAATACAACACTCTTTAAATGTATGTGTGAGTGAATGAAATACGTAACTGTATGAATGAAATACCTAACTGTGTGAATGAATTACGTAACTGTGTGAATGAAATACATAACTGAAATTTTTCTGATGTTGGGAGTGATTTTATATCAGTGCTTCTATTATTTTTGCATAGAAAATGCATATAATATTATACATTAAGAAAAACATGACTCATTAAAATTTCAGATTGAATCAACATCTCATTGATGGTCATAATTACCAGGTAATTCATAAACACTGAATGCACAGTCATAAGTAGCAAATAGTTTATAAGCCTTTATGTGTGTCCTAAACCTTTTGCATTAATTTTGCCTTTCTGTTTGTGAATGGATTGGGTAAACAATAGGGTAATTTTGCATCTGGTAGCTGTGCAATGGTTCCAAGTTGAACAATTAATTAAAAAAAAAAAATCTACCCTTTATTGTGTTTTTACCCTACACACCACCTTCTTAAATACTCCATGCATCCATGTTATACTATGCTTCCAACTATGCCCAGCAATGAGGATGTAAAGATCTCAGAGGAACGCTTACTGTGGGAGGGAACCCAGTGGGGTATGGGCCATGGAAGAGGAGCTTATGCAGTTCAATTGTGGCACAAAAGAATGTGCATCTTGTGATCACTGGATATTCAGAGCTGGAGATCACAAAAAAAGTCTTACTGGTGACCCTCCTATGGAGAAGGCAGCAGAAGCCATGGTAATTCCCAGGGAACATATTCACAGTCAAACAGTAGGGAAAATTGAGTCTAGAATCCGGATATAAGATTTAAGAGGCAAGTGTTTTTGAAGATAGAAGAGAAGAAAGGAGAGGAGCCAGAACCAAGGAAGGAGTGAAAGTCAGGGAGGAGAGGACACTCTACCACAGCGGTCTACCACAGTGGTTCTCAACCTATGGGTCATGACCCCCAGGAACTGTATTAAAGGGTCGTGGCATTAGGAAGGTTGAGAACCACTGGTCTACCAGCTGAGGGCCATGCAGGTGAAACTAGATTTGCCAGATAGGAGAAGGGTGTGGAGAAACAACAGGCCAATAGCCAAGGTTTAAATCAAGGAACAAATAGGAGGGGAAGAGGAAACTGAAGCCTGGCTCAGAAAGAATAGGGTGGGCTAGGGAAATACCTGGAACAAGGTTCAAGGACGCTTTTTAGTTTTGTTTTTAATTGTCTCCAATAAAAAGGAGTAATCTCTCCTACCCATCCCTCCCTCTTCTCCCTATATGCTAACACGGCAGGCTTAAACAAAGGAAAGTTATTTAATAGGTACGCGGCAGAAAGTATGTAGCATGTACACGCCAAAGAGAAAAAGGATGAGAACCAATAAGAAAAGAGAAGTGGGATTTGAACCCCCCCCAGAGAATTGGATGAGAACCAATAGGAAGATAGCAGTGCGATTTGACCCCCAGGATGGATAATTTGTGGAGCAAAGCCAGGGAGAGAATGGAAAGGAACGCAGAGGTCAGCTTTAGATGGCAGGAGCCACACTTTGATTGATGGAGGAAGAAAGAAAGAAGTAAAGGGGTACCTGTAGGTTTTGGCAGGTGTGTTGCTGGGAAGTCTGTGGATAGTTTTCATTTTCTATGTGAAGAGGAAGACACAGATGGAAAGAAATGAGGATGCTACAACATAAGTGCAAAGATTGTGTAGAGGTCTCAGGAGAAGGGTACCATTTTGTAATCGCTGCTTTGGAATATAGGAGAAGATTCAGGGGAGACGAGAGTGTTCTGTAGAACAGGGCTGGAAGTCTAGTTTAAGGTAGTGAAGTGATCCTGGCCTATAGTTTTTGAAGGTTTTCTACAGCATAGATGAAATCTCCCAGAGAATTTTTGATATCCTCTTGATTACACGTTGACTCAAAAACAATTAGAAACTCAAACTTCCAAAATACCTGACTGATTTACAAGGGAATTCTGGCTGTGAAAACGCTATTTATCTCATTTAGAAGAGAAATTTGCATCCTGGAAAAGTCTGCAGTACGTGTTTAGAGGGATAAGCATGTGTTTTGGAGGCTGAAAGATTTGGAAGTAAATCCTACCAGCTGCGTAACCTTCAGTAAATTACTCATCCTCTCTGGAGCTCAGATTTCACATTTTAGAGTTGTCAAGAGGAAAAATAAAGTAACATAACATATGTAAAAGTTAACACTCACTCAGGCCTTCATCCCCCACCCCTGTTCATTCTATAGGGCTGGCTTTCCTACTCAGCTCTAGCAAAAGGGTACACGGTAGGTGAAAATAAAGCCTACAAAAGAAAAAAAAATCAAACAGATCTTGGGCGGTGGTGGATCCACCAATGTACAGTCAACTTTTAAGGCTCTATGTAGGAAAACTCCTTTAAATCTTTAACCTTACCTTTATTTCAGTATGTTGTTTTCATGTGAAAGTTGTTCTTAAAGACTATGTTATTCTTTATACCCTTTATTAGATGTAGGACTTATTCTGGCATTTTCTCATAAATAGAGTAGAAGCTCTGTAAGACCCCCAAGAGACTGTAACAAACTGGTCAACATACAGAGGTGGTCAACATAAGTAGGTCCACTGTGCTGATAGGTGGACATGTGGTGCGTGTCTGGTCTATGCAAATTAGGTCAACTTATGGAGGTGCTCAATGTAGGGAGATGGTCAACTACGGAGGTTCTATTGTATTCTCAGATTTTGCAGGGGGACACTGTTCTACTGTTTGATTTGGCCTTCCTGCTAAACTACAAATTCACAATGGAGTTTGAGGGTGGGGCAGAGACCGTTTGCCCTCTGAATCTGGGAGAGTACTCCTTGGTGGATGATCAAGGTCACAATTATGCCATTATAATCCTCTTGTTCAATAGGACAACTATCAAAAGGAATGGGAAAATGCCCGTGGAAAAAAATATTTGATGATTAAAGAATGTTAAAATTAGCTTTAAATACCAAGGAACAGAAAGAAGGAACAAGAGATGACCCAGAAAAACACCAAGATCAAAAAGGAGGTTTGAGGGTTGTAAGATACGCCTTACTCATCTTCAGCCTGGTGCTTTGTGTGAGTTAGTACAGTACAGGGGGGAGGGGAAGAGAATTAATGGTTACCCAATATGCACTCTGAGCTGTATTTGTGCAATACGTCTTATGTTCTTTCATTTCCTCCTCCCTACAAGCCATTAATCAGGAGATAATACCTTTATTTTTTAAGTGAACCTGAAGTTGAGAAATTAAATAATTTTCTTATATTCCAGATAGTTATAACGCTGGCCTTTGAACCCCGATGAGCAGACTCCAAAGTTATTAATGTCTCCACTGTATTATTTTGCTATTTCAAATATATTTCTTTTTACAGAGCCAACAATAATGGTAATGTTTCATGAGTTAGTTGACAGTTTCAATGGAGGGCAGATGACGTAGATGGAGACAAATCCTAAAGCCATCCCCTATGTCAGCTTCTGTTTCTGTTTTGCCTTTGGCCTTCAACAAAGCACCACATCTAGCAGGTAAGGGCTGTCTTCCCTTCTCAGATGGAAATGACAGTAGGAAGCTGTGTTTAGCAGAAATCTGGGCTGTAGATTAATTCGAAATCTATGGAGATTAAGGAAAGTTGAACATAAGGGGAAAAGAGGGGAGATTTATAAGAAACGAGGTCAACAAGTCATACCATAAATCTGAAGAAAAAAAATGTATCTCAACCCCACATTAATGGCAAAGAAGAACTAAATGGTACCTCCTGTTGAAAAATGTGATTACTCCTGGCTTTGAAAGCATCAATGAAAATGAGTGTGAAACTTCTACATACTCTTTGCCTTCAAGGTATTACTTCAAACATGTTTCCTATGTTTGGATGCCTGTTCTACTTGCTAAAACTACAGAACGTGTAAGAAACCATGGCAGCACCAGGGATTTGGGAATGACTCACTGTAAAGAAGGTATTTGAAATGAATCCTGAAGGGTAAGAAAAAATATCCAGAAGGTTACAAACAAAAAGAAAATTTTCATGTATATTATCTGATATTTATTTGTTCTTAATTAATTATTATATTTAGCTTAAGCTATCAGATTCCCATTATAATTGGCTAGAGAATGGGGGTAGGGTATAGTAGTTAAATGGCATGGCTTTGGATTAAAACTAGCTTTACATGCCAGCTCTGGCACATGCAATTACTGAGCTAGTCTAGCCTTTTACTCATCTGAAAAAAAATGCTATGAAGAACATTCCTTCCTAACATATGAATGAATGTGTTAACTTATGTAGTGCGCTTAGAATAGTACCTACTTTATACTAAAGTTATTTATAATTGTAGTCTGTTCATTAACTTTGAAATATTCTGCCCATAGTCAGAATGATTTTTGGATCATTTTAGAATCAACAGTGAAACTACCCTAACCAAAGACTTTGATACAGTATAGTTCTATATCATCAGGGGCACAAATATATATAAATGATTTTCCACTTACTTGCTCTCAGGTTAATATAAATTTATTGACTGAATATTTTTTGTTCTTGTACAATATAAGTAGTAGATTAATTAAAAAGGAATTCATGACTTAAATATAAGTAAACTCTACCATCACATTTGCTAAATCTGCACAAACTAAGCCATTTAATATGAGGCTAATATTAAATATGTGAAATGTATCATCAATCCTAGAATCTATACCTTTCAAATTTTGAGTGTGAGACTCTCAGAGGAGCGTCTGTCTCACTATCAAATTGTTCAACAGTAGAATAAAATTCTTAGCTCTGTCCTAATCATTGTATTTCATTGAGTGAATTTTAGAGTGTTCTCAAGTTAATCTCATCTAAATTCTTTCTTAGGGGTGGCGCCCGTAGCTCAGTGGATAAGGTGCTGGCCAAATACACTGAGGCTGGTGGGTTCGAACCCAGCCTGGGCCAGCTAAAATAACAATGACAACTGCAACAACAACAACAACAACAACAACAACAACAACAAAAATAGCCAGGTATTGTGGTGGGCGCCTGTAGTTCCAGCTACTTGGGAGGCTGAGGCAAGAGAATCGCTTAAGCCAAGAGTTTGAGGTTGCTGTAAGCTGTGATGCCATGGCACTCTACCAAGAGCAACAGCTTGAGACTGTTTAAAAAAAAAAATTCTTTCTTAAAGTATGCTGGTTTAGTTCAGTGAACGTCCGTTTATCCCTCTATCCACCTATTCACCCTCACATTCATCCATCTATTCATCTACCCTTGTAGCAAATAATTGGGGTGTAGTAAGCATCTTCTACACACGATGTAAATTTGTGGAACACTGAAAGTAAATTACTAAACAAGGTCGCCATGGTACTTGATAATGAACTTTGCATCATTTCAGAGAAGGCTGACAATGAAGGTAGAGTTCACCACCAGCAAGGATAATTTCCCAAGATGACCTCTCTTCCTGTTTCATGATAATCTTTTTCTTTTACATCACGCGTCACTCATTTCTTTACAGAATTTCTGCATGAAATGTAGAAGTATCTGAGTGATCTTTGAGGCGCTCTATGAGGGTCAAACATTGGTGGATGCCATTAAGAATGATGTCTCATTTACAAGAGGGACCATGCAACGCAGAGCTGTGATTCTCAGGGGCAAAGAAGGAGAAAGTGGAAAGCTCACAGGAACATGGCGCCGCAGGTTGGTGGGTGTGCTTGATGGGGAGGAGCTGGCGCTGAGAGCATTCTCAATGTCCTGATCGAGCTGGTCCAGTTTCATAATCAGCAGCACCATGGAGTCCAGCCGCACCCGATCTCGGTCCTCTCTTATTTCCTGAGGAACAGAACATGTTGTTACTGCATCTGAAAGGCCATTTCTTAGAAAGAATAAAAAGTTCCCTGTTCTTCAGTGTGACAAAAGGGACACTGGATAATAAGCAGTCTTTTACTCAAGGGGAAGAGAAGTTCTATTCTGCATCATCAATGGGCTCTTCATTGAGAAGATACTGACCTGGTGCCAAGAAAACATCTGACATGAATATTAAATATATATTTCACAAAGAAATGCGCAGTGAAAAAGAAATACAACAGCAATGAGTAGTGCTATATATTTACTGATTTCCAATGAACCATTCTGGAGAAAATGTATTACATTACCCTTCTTTTTTTTTTCAGAGTACAAAGCAATTATTTGTGAGGTACTAATAATTGTTTGTGGTTAGACATTTAAAGTGCTTGTGAGAGAATATTTTTGGAAGCATCTTCTGGAATGTAGTACAAAAAGATGGAAAAGAAATGGAAGTGAAGAATGTTTTTGGTTCATGCAGGCGGCAGGTTTCTGTGCTTGGGGGCATTTATCCATGGCTGCTTCAAGCCGTGTCCTCTCCAGTGTTTCCTGTCTCAAGTTTCTTTCTCTTTGAAATAATTTTTCAAAAAAGCTCCCACACAATAATGGTTTCATAAACTAGCACGTTTACTTGGTCTCAATTCTCTACAATGCAGACATACACTTACGGACGTACTTGTGTTTGCAGGAGTAGTGCATGCTTCTTATTAAACATGCAGAGGTCCTCAAACTTTTTAAACAGGGGGCCAGTTCACTGTCCCTCAGACCGTTGGAGGGCCAGACTATAGTTTTTTTTTTTAAAAAAAACCCACTATAAACAAATTCCTATGCACACTGCACATATCATATTTTGAAGTAAAAAATAAAACAGGAACAAATACAATCACACCAGCCTCATGTGGCCCGTGGGCCATAGTTTGAGGACCGCTGATAGAGTTACATGATCATGACTCCACTATTCTTGTGCGTTCAAAGCAAGTCAATTAGTATTAGGAATCTTCAAAATCCCCTGTCTTGTGTAAGGTACCAGGATTGGCTATGGCACTGGTTGGAAGACAATAGTAACAACAGCAACACAACACAACAGGGAAAGCGGTTAGATGTTCCAGAAGTAAAACGTAGTGAGGGTTGTCATGGAGTCAGGGAAGGCCTTTTTGAGGCAAGGCCTCATTTTTGATTCATGTGGCCATCTTCCCATCTGCCTATTTATCAGGGTGAAATTAGCCTTAAAAGAACCTTAAAGAGGAAAACCTGTGTTGACAAAAGCCTGAGGTTAGCAATAGAAGGGTAGCAAACTGGGAGCTGGACTTTGGTGATGGTTATGCATGGGATGAAAGTGATAACTGCATGAGTCAGACCAGTTATTTATTTATCTATTTTATTGGAAGCATTACTTTTGACTCTTCTAAGTCCCTCTGCCACCATCAAAAGGCATCTCCCAAAGAACAGGGACTAGGGAAATTTTTTAGATTTAATTTAATTTTTTTGGGCTCTCTATGTCTTAAATAGCTGGAGCAGATTGTTCGTATTACACAGACATTGTCTTTCAGATGTGAATAATTGGTTTGTCAGATGAAGTTGATCAGGGAACCAATTAAGCTAACACTGGGTAAATTATTCAAGTGAACTGAATTTATGATTGGTTTTAACAGATTGATGCAATTGAAAAGCTAGTCCTATTTTGACAAGCTTACTTTGGAGAATAAATTAAGACTTATTTTGAGATATACTAATTCCTTCAGAATACTATGCCGTTGTTATGACTCCATTTCCCCCTGCTGTCTAAAATATTTAATGAGGTTTTGATAGAGTGTTACAAATGTTTGTCATCATGAAGTATTATTGTACTTGAAAGGGTCCCTGATATTTGCAACAGACCTGATCCTTGGGGTACACCGTATTGCTCAATGCTACAGAACTTTGTTACTTTCAAAGAGTGTTATTTACAGTAAAATCTTGTTTATAGCTTAAGATAGAGTCCCAGAAATATTAGAGATTATTAGGTTAACTGCCTTCTAAATATTCTAGAAAATGGAAAAATTCTACTGATAATTAACCAAATCCCTTTAATTACTCTTCCAATAGATTTGGTTATATTATTTTCTTTACTTTTAAACCAAAGTTGTGCTTGGCAAGATGATGTTCTTTGCATCTCAATATGTGTGTGACTGTTTTTTTGTTTCTCAGTTATAATGGCCTCAAGGACAGAGACTAGACTTGTCTGCCTGGCAGACAGAGAGTTAAGTTATACACAGTGCACATAATGTATTTTCAGGAATAATAATAATGAAATCAACAGGAGCTGGTGAAACAATACCTCCCAAAGCCTTAGAAAATATATCTTGATATTTTTTAGCTACTGAGTTAATATTGGATAAAGTAGCGTATTCTGCAGCTATCCTAGACAGACCAGCAGTAGTCTCAGACACGATTTATTTTTGAATTAACTGGATGCTGAGATTGTGCTCTCAAAACATTTTCAAATCCATGGGCTGAGTATCAAATTATTTCAAATGATCTGCCAAGAGGAATAAAACCAAACAATCGTGCTGTATGATATTTCTTTAGAGAAATGAGCTTATTTCTCTTCCCCATCCTTCTTGGATACTTTTTTAATTCACCACCCATTACATTCAGCCTGAAATGTCAAGGAGATAGACCAGGATCCTATGTCCCACATGCATAAAACTTCATAAAGTTGAGTGATTACAAATCTGATGCTTTGGATAAATATTATTTCCCTTGTTTTTAAAGCCTATCTATTAATATTTCACAAAGTTCTAACCTTTCATATGTTTTTGGCTAAACTCCAGCATATAGTTCTTGTCTGCAAACAGAGCAGTGGATCTGCAGATTTTGGCTGGGCTGACTTCTACAGTGGACTTAAAAAAACAACAACAAACTTGTCACTGTAGTTCGTGAAGAGGAACCATTTAATATGGGAAGCTGCCCACTAATTATGCTAGTATTTCAGTAACTTAACCTCCGCAAATCAAGACCAAAGTGTTACTGTCTCTTCCCTTTCGCCTTTCCATCTCCCATCTGTCACTATTGTTCCAGGCTAAGCTCTATTAAGGAGACTGAATATCCATCAGTGAACAAGACAGTTAAGATCCCTGTTTTCCTCAATACTGTAGTCAACTATGTGAAGATGGATGGTGAAAGTCAACAAATTCATAAGTAAGACAGCTCCAAATGCAAACAGTTTAAGAAAAAAATAAGTAGGCTAATGAGGTCTCTCCTAAATGCTTTTTATAGCTTGGCCAGAGAAGAGCTTTAAGCAAAAGTGAAAGTTAAACCATATTGGTGGGGGATGAGATGGAGGAGATGAGAAAGGGAGAAAGGGGTAAAGATAGAAAGATAGGATCATAAAAAGATTAAAGATGTTAAAAGAGAGATGGAGGGGGAGCGCATAGTAATCCAAAGTGAGGCTGGTACCTCCCTTTAAAAAGAGGATCCTTGTGGGTTGGGTTTATTTATTTATTTATTATTATTATTTTTTTTTTTTTTGTGGATTCTTTCTTTCCCTTCCTTGCCCTACCCATTATTTATGGTAGTAGAATTCCTTAAAATTAACTATAATTAACACATTTTAATATTCATATTTTTTATTAAGTTAAAACACTTCTTTAAGTTACTCAATGTATCTCTTGGACACTTCAATTAGTATCTACGAGTTGAGAAATACATTCAAGCAAGATGGCAGCTACCACGATGTGGGCAGGACGGCCTCACCAGAAACTGACAGTCTAGCACCCTGACATTGGACTTCCAGTCTCCAGAACTAGGAGGAAATAAATGTCTGTTGTTAAGAAAGAAAGAAAGAAAGAAAGAAAGAAAGAAAGAAAGAAAGAAAAAGAAAAGAAAGGAAGACATTCAAGACTGCAGTTATTGGATCCAGTGCCCTGATTTTGCAGATGAGGAAATTGAACTTCAGGGAGTTTTCAAAATCCAGGTCACTCCTCCTTTGGTAAAGCCTAGACGAGAGCCTGGCTCTTGCCACTCTCTACCCTCCACTGTGGTTTCCTTTCATGGGTGACATTTTACGTTTCTTACCCACTTGGGCATCATGTATTCTGTCCTCAATTCTTGCATCCTGGTTTCCATTCCCACTGACATAGAGGACCCATGTTGATAAGGACATCAGTGACCACAACCATTATCTTGAGGAACCTCTGACCAGCTCTTTAAACTTTATTTAACAAACTTTCAAGATATGTTTATTAGCCACCTACTGTTTTCCCAGGAAGCAACTGATTTCATATTTGCATAGCTGTAGTCTTTAGAAATGTTACAATGTCAAATTCTGCCTTCCTCTAACTTTCCAGCTTCTCCCTCCATAACCAGACAGAATCAGCAGTGTCTACCTTCCATGAAACAGATTTTCTAATATTGGAACTATGTTGTTCCTATTTTCTTCTTGTTCTAGGTGAATTATTCTCAATTCTCTTAATTATTTTTCATAAGACATGTTTTTAAATCCTCGTTAGCTTGGTTTACTCTTCTCTGGATGTGGCTTAATTCTATCAATGACTCAGTTAATGGCTGGGGCCCAGAACAAAATATATTACTCATCATGTTCTCTGATCAGGGCAGAATAGGCAATACTTCCCTCTGGTCTGTACACACTCTTGAATGAAGCCTGAGAGTCTAGTGCCTGTTTAGAACATGAACAGGATATTCTAATGGGATAGCTACAATCTGCTTTTTTAATGAGGAAAAAGGATTTAGTTGACTGTGAGCTGAACTTGAGTCAACAGTGTGATATATGTCTCTTTTCCCTGATAATGCGCCTGGATAGTGCTAAGAACAGAAACATCCTGTTGCTTTGAGACTGCAACCAGCTGTTGTCGAAGCATAGATAATACATGTAGCTGCTGTGGGAAAAAATGTGCAGTTTATCCTCTTCAGACACAGGTCAGTAGATATGAGGCAAATTAGGAGAGTGACTTCAATACACTTTGACTCGTCAAAACTCTAGTATGGCCAAGTTCCATGATGGTCACCTGCAAATCGGAAAGATGTTCTTTATTTACTCTGAAGAGCTATTGAGTTCCTGGGCAGTGTAGTTTCTTTGATTGCCAGGGAATCTGGGGAAAATAAACAGAGTTTCCAGAGAGTCACTCTTTTCAACAAGCCTTAGCATTGCTAAGTGGCCTCCACCAACCTGCTTTCCTTCCATCAGGGAAAGATAACTCCAACACTCCTCTTTCTGCAAATGCTTTCAGTCGAACAACACAAAACACATCACACCACACAAGGTCATGGAGAAGAGGTGCAAGTTACAGGACATTTTACAGACTAGAGAAAGGCAAAGTCCAGAAAAGAGAGTGCTTCATCTAGAGACACACGAGTTCGGTTTTTCTATTGGCAGCATTTGGAAGAGAACCAAAAAATTCAGTAAAATGCCCGGACACTCCCAAATGCCCGGATGCTTGGTTCCCCAAAAATAGCATTGCTTCAATGGTCTGGTTGTCAACGAGCTGTGGCATCATGTAGACAGTCATAATAAATTAAAAGCTAGACCAGGAATAGAGCTAACACTTCCTGATCCTTAATTCAAGGTTCTGGCCCTGACGCTGTCTTCAATGGCATACACATCTTACTAAGCTATTCTGGGCTGGTAATTCTCCTTGCTCAGCTGTGAAAGAAAGGGACCTTTTAGCAAAGGCTTGGCTCAGCTTCCTCTTGAAGTATTTGATCGGCAGCCAGCTGGACTAGTGTAAAATCTCATATTAGTGTTATACATTTCGTTTGACAATAAATTTCTCATTCTAGACTTTCCTTTCTTAAAATAATATCCTGTTTAAAAACCCAGAAAGTTATTAAATCTTTTTTCCCCCCCCTGAGGAGCAGTGAAGATTTTCATTTGATTTGACAGCCAGAAGCTAAAGATAACGTAATTATCCTATGCCAGAATTTCTAGGCAAGTTAAATAAGTCACTCTTAATTTTTATCATGCTGTGTTTCAACATGAAATTTATGTAGACGGAGAGGAAATAAACAAACAGCTATCTCCTATTTGCCAGTTATATTCTGTTCAACCCCAAATTCTTGTTATATTATCTTATACTTATTTTACTTAAATTAATCTTAATTAATAATATGTGCTAATTCCATTGTAATATTAGGTATTACTTAAAGCTGCTACAAGGAATCTTTTTTTTTTTTTTTTTAGTTTTTGGCCAGGGCTGGGTTTGAACCCGCCACCTCTGGTATATGAGACTGGTGCCCTACTCACTGAGTAACAGGTGTCGCCCCAACAAGGAATCTTTTAACTGACATGTAATCATTAATGATCATATTATGGCTTTATATTAAGTATTTATATTCTCTCCTGTTAATTATAAGGCGTGGTGAAGAAAACTGGGTTATCTTTTGCTAGATCTTTAAACTCTAGCCTTCAAATGGAACATTCATTAGCTGCAACTGTTGTAAATTGCCTAAATAGTTTTAAAGGACATCTATGCAGCTGGTCCTCAGGATTTCTCAGAAGCGGCAGGTGTGAATTTGGGGGAGAATTGAGTGGATAGCAATTCCTCTCTCTCCCAGGGAAATCTGAGGATAACTTCCTCCACGTACTTCAAAGGCTCATTTTGGAGACTACCCTGTAATTTCTACATAAATATAATAATTTGATAAGCATTCTGAAATGAGTCTTCATTTTATGTGCTAAAGGTGTAGACTGACACTCAGATTAGTAAATATACCAAAGAACACAGGGTCATTCTTTGAGCTGATTATTTGGTCTGTGTCATCATGTCTGCGTGATATGATATCTGCAAATAACTCCAGGGTTTTGTTGTTATTGTTGTTTTGTTTTTTAAGAATTCTCAGCAATTATTCACTTTGGTTCAGGTTTTAAAGAAGATTGGACATTTCTTCGTTTGAAAACATGAGATAACCATGTGTTTGACAGTAAAATTTTATACTCATTTTAGGAATATTATGACGATATTTCGTTTGCCATGAACAATGTAAGTAAAATTTTATTTCTTTTTCCTAAAAATATGTCATTCTGTACTGTCCTGAGTTCTGACTAATTTTCTAGTGTCACTCTCATCACTGTCCCTTACCCTGAGTCCAACCACTACATTGTCCTTAATATTTTTAGTTATGAATTTTACCACTGTTATCTTCCTCAGTATTTTTGCAGTTGCATTTTTATTTTTTATATATAAGTACTACCAAATATGCAAATAATAATGTGATATGTGTCCAACACATCTTAAATTGCAGAATTAACAAAATAAGAATCCCTATGCTGTCTGGTATAATCTCAATGCACACCATACTACGTTCAGGAAATGCTGTGCCGTAGGTAGACACCTGCTTTTGACTTTTTAAATATACCATGTTCTCCTTCATTTACAACTGGCATTGCCAGATTTCAAGATAAAATTATAGGATGTCCAATACTTGAATGACAGATAAACACAAACGAATTTTTTACTATAACTATTTCCAGATATTGCACAGGAAAAGATGCATTGAACATACTAATAGGAAAACACTTTTGTTGTTCATCTGAAGCTAAAATGTAACCAGGCATCCTATATTTTATCTGGCAACTCTATTTTTGATCCATGAATTGTAATAATGTTTCCTTGGTTCAGCACACTTACCTGTGCCTGGGTATATGAGAGGAACCTTTGCTTTCACCTGCAAAGTTAAGCTAATACAGAAGTTTTTCACAGGCTTGTTTTCTTGAATGAATTAAGCAGTAATTTACTCTCAAGTTTGGTTTTACAACTTTAGTGAATGGAAATATTCTTTTCTCGGCATTTTATTTTATGTGACAATCCTAAGCAAATTTAAAAGTTGCCTTTTTGGTTTTTCTTTAGCAACAAAATGCAAAGAGTACACGTGGATGCTCTTGTGATCTTTTCAGAATTTCGTATTTTCTTAAATTGCAAATGTTTTGCACTGAATCTTCTGCGAGTAAGTGCAGAATAAATATTTCGTCATCTTTTTTCTCATTACTATCATGTGAGATGTGCTTTTCTTGACATTAATGAAGAGTCTTTGCATTGAAAAAATATGGGAAATTCTGTGGCCCAATTATCTCATTTTTTTTTTTTCCCCCTGATGAGAAAATTACTCCAGGAAGCATAAGACTCTCTAAAGGCTCCAGACTTAGTTAATGGCATCTTGGAAATTCCATGACTCCTGACTCAGTTTACCTTTTCTTCTTATCACCCAAGTAGCTGTTGGCACTTTTAGGTCTATAAGGTACTTCCTTCAACTCTACACATGGCCCCCAAGAATATATTCTCTACGATAATCTAAATGCATTTAGAGATCTGGTTTGAATACGTGTGGATTAAAAAAAAACAAACAACAGACTACTTAGTTCTCTCTGTCTGGTATCTCCTCATTGTAATTAAAAAGTGATTAAATATCAAAAGGTTCTTATCTTCCTTCTTCCTTTCCTCTATTCTTTCCTTCTGTCTGTCAATCACGAACTCTATTAGGACTTCTCAAATATATATGTATTTTTTTTAATTTGGGGGGATTCATTGAATCCCTGGGTCCAAGAAACCAGGTTACACTGATTGCATTTGTTAGGTAAAGTCCCTCTTACAATGTGTCTTGCCCCTAAAGGTGTGTTGCACACCAAGACCCCACCCAGGACTCCTCAAATATTAGTAGTACCCTAGGACCACCTAGGAGCTTGTTAAAACACAAATTGTAGCTGATTCCATAGATGTCATATGAGGATGGAGCATTTGCATTTTTAACAGGTTCTCAGGTGACTCAGTTGCTCCTTTAGCTGCTGGAGCCACACTTTGAAAATCTTTGAACCACACGTGTGAATAGTAATTGTCAATATCGACTGATCATCAGTACATTTGTAAGACTTTGAAACCTTTTGTGTACTAAGGCTCCCCTGGCCAAATTCTGCTTCAGTAAGCATAGAGTGAGGTCAAGCTACTGCACTTTGAAAAATTTCCATAGATTCATTCATCGCATAGCTGGTTTGAGGAATACTGTAAGAAATTACAGCAAAAACCGCTGTTATCATTTCTGGCCAAAACTAGGACAATAGGAACTATATTCTCACCTAGATTAATTCCCCAAGCAATCTATTAATTTTCTACATCAACAAATCAAAGAAAAAATTACAACAAATAAATGTTTAAAAAGGGCATTTATAACATTCTAAACCTATTTGAAATGATTTGCTGGTGATTAAAAATGCAACCAAATAAATTTTAAGAACTGGTTTTATATAACAAGGACTTAGAAGGCAGCGTTCTCAAACTTGTTTAGGAGTATCAAACACTTGGAGCAAGTATGAGGATGGGGAGTGCAGGAATTTCCTCCCCAAACATGACTCCTTGGTATAAAGAATATTTTGAATTAAAGACCCATTGGGAATCAGTAGACTGTTGGAAGGGGTCTTCTCTCCATCTACATAAACCAGACGGACGTTGACTATTGGGATGAAAATGTGTCAAATGGTCTGTGAAGCTAGTGTATGATGCCCCATGATCATATTAATGTATGCAGCTATGATTTAATAATAATAAAAATAAATAAATAAATAAATAAATTATATCCCTATTAAAAAAAATAATAATAATCAACTTCCCTTTCCCTCCCTGTTACCTCAGTATACACTGAGATGTCTTGCAGGAAAGAAGATTAAGAATGTCACCAGCCCCAGCCCCAATTATTTTAAATATAACACCTGCTCTCAGGTTACCCTACAAGTCATCTGTTCCCTCCCTTACCCCACCCTTCTTTCTTCAATGTATTCATCATTCCAAGCCAACTATTTATTTCCCCTAAACAGAATTACCTATACCCCTCATCTCCCTCTCCCCTTTAAAAGGAGGGTATGTAAATTTCTAGGCCTCACTCCCCCATTGGGATGTTGGGTAATCTCTCTAATTAGTAAGGGAAATAAACGTTTCTCTTATTCATCTACTTCATTGTGAGTTAAGCCTCTGGGGTGACAGAACATTCCCCCTCCTGCTGAGGTCCCTTCCCCCCACAGTTTGTATGGCAGCAGGTGCTTCCAGCCTCTCTCCTCTTCTGACAGCCACAGCGGGGAGAATCTTGACTTGCACCAGCTGGTGACAAGGTAAGTTACTTTAACTTACCAGATAGACTCCGGTTTTCTTCCGTGGGCTCTGACTAAGCAGATGATAAAGACCATTGCCTTTTGCCTTTACAGATTTAAAATGATGAAAGAAAAGGTTTTTGTAAGTGACCAGTCTTGCTAAAGTGACTTTGATGTATTTTTTGGTATTTTCGTGGCGTGAATATTCATGTTGTCTGATCCTTTCTCCTCTCAGAAGCAGCCAGGGTTTTCTTCTTTTCTCTTTATTCTTTCTTAGAGACAGGGTCCTACTCTGTCACCCTGGGTAGAGGGCAGTGGTGTCATCACAGCTCACTGCAGCCTCAAACTCTTGGGCTCAAGCAATCCTCCTGCCTCAGTCTTCTGAATAGCTGGGACTATCGGTGCCTGTCATTATATGGAACTAACTTTTCTATTTTTAGTAGAGACAGAGTCTCACTCTTGCTTAGGCTGGTCTCAAACTCCTGAGCTCAAGCAATCACCCACCTCAGCCTCCCAGAGTGCTAGGATCACAGGCGTGAGCTACCAAAAAGCTTTTGTCCCTGCTGTTGCTTTCTTTTGTCATGTCTTTCTGTATTGCCCCATCATAAAAAGTGTCACCTCACAGTAGAATATGCGGCTGGCACAATTACCATAAGCTGCCCTCTGAGCTGGCCCTGCAGACTTCTGGTTACAGGGTTCTGAAAAGACTAGTGTCCATTAAAGACAAACTTTGCTGCAGGTCCCTAAAAAACAAAGCAAACAAAAAGCTGTGTGAGGTCCCCTACTCCTTATGTCCCTGAGCTGAGTTGGAAATTTATCCTCAGTGTCGGCCACCTGTGTGTGTGTGTGTGTGTGTGTGTGTGTGTGTGTGTGTGTGTGTGTCGGGTGGGGGGGGGGGAAGTGTCATGTTTTTGTGGGAATGTGCCAGGTTCTGGCATGGGGTTTTATCTTTTAGATATGTAAACAGTCTGAAAAAAAGATCAGGAGTTGGAGAGGCAGACGTTCAATTTGTCTCCACCATGTGAAGTTCCAGGGGATTCTTGTTCTGTCTTGTAAAAGGCTAAAGATTATATGATCTGAAGGGAATCTTGTAGATGTCAGAGGGTGAATGTTTGGGAATCTTGGGAATCTGTCTTCTCTGTTCCCTTTCCAGGCTAAACCTAAAAAAATTACCATTGGCTCTTTCTATAAAGAGAACTGGATTGAGTCATTTTTGAAATAGATATACCATTCAGAATTCTAATTTTAATGGCCAAAGATGCATCCTTTAAGTGAAAGACTTTTGAATCGTCTATCTATCTATCTATCTATCTATCTATCTATCTATCTATCTATCTATCTATATCTATCTATCTATTTAGAGTCAGACACCTCAGTAGGGTGCCATGACCTCAACCTAGCTCATAGCAACCTCAAATTCCTAGGTTCAAGAAATCCTCCTGCGTCAGCCTCCTGAGTCACTGGGACTACAGGTGCCTGCCATGACACCTGGCTAATTTTTCTTTTTAGGAAAGACAGAGTTTCACTCTTCCTCAGGCTAGTAAATTTTTTTTTTTTAAATTGTTACCGTTGGGGATTCATTGAGGGTACAAGAAACCAGGTTACACTGATTGCATTTGTTAGGTAAAGTCCCTCTTACAATTGTGCCTTGACCCAAAAGGTGTGTCACACACCGAGACCCCACCCCCTCCCTCCTTCCCTCTCTCTGCTCTTCCTTCCCTCCACCCTGTTCCCTCCTTCTCTCTCTGCTCTCCCCTTCCCCCACCCCCACTGTGTCATTAATTGTCATTACTTGTCCTCATATCAAAATTGAATACATAAGATTTATGCTTCTTCCTTCTTGTGAGGCTTTACCAAGAATAATGTGTTCCACTTCCATCCAGGTTAATACAAAGGCTATAAAGTCTTCATTTTTTTAAATGGCTGAATAGTATTCCATGGTATACATACACCACAGCTTGTTAATCCATTCCTGGGTTAGGGAGCATTTAGGTGGTTTCCACATTTTGGCGATTGCAAATTGAGCTGCGATAAACAGTCCAGTGCAAATGTCTTCAAAATAAATTTTAGAGATCTCTTATTCAAAATCATTGCCTTATTTGTATTAATAGAAAAATCAGATTAAAAGAAAGACACATGATGTTGTGGCTAGCCTTAAAAATTCTCTTGACAAAATTGAAGAGCAAATATCTGTCCTAAAACAATAATAGTAAAGTCCTTTGAACATTACCCCTGTGGGAATAATGACAGAGATCAATTTACCATCTAGCCTAATGGTTAAAGTTCTGTGCTTTCACCTCAGCAGCCTGGGGTTGAATTCCAGGTCCAGGGGACCAACCCGTTCTGGCTTGATGTTTATGTAACTTTGTCCATTCATTGATTCTTCCCGTTCCATCCACAGCTTTTGATTTCCTGAGGTCTGTGGGGCCATACACAGTTAGACATTTATGTAGAGATGGTCATTTGAGAAGCTGGGACTCTAGAAAATATGGCCGGACAAAAAAACGTGGGTTGTACCTTTTTTAAGGACATGACGAGCTTCCTTTTTTTGAATTGTTTTTGTGTCTTTTCTGGATGTTGTAAAAAATACTCTCTACCTCTTTGGAGACAACTCTTACCTCCTTCATTAAGATCTTCATTCTCCCTTCCTCCTTCCTTTTTGCGGATTCTGGAGGTTTGGCGGGTCCAAGGTCACTAATTATTCAAACTGTTTAAGGCTCACGCTGAGCTGCCACCAGTTCAGCTGGCCTAACCTTCCATTTCTTGTCCCCCACCTTCTCTTTTTGGTCCATAAATCCTCTCCTGTGTTAGAGCATCTTAGAACCTGTTCTGGGTTAAGCAGCTCAATTCATGAATTGCTGTTTGCTCTATTAAACTCTGTTAAGTTTAATGTGTCAGAAGTGGTGGGTTCTGAAATAAAGCTTCTCCCCGCCTCCCTGCGGGCGCTGAGTGGCCGGGTCAGGCCTTGCTGTGCCCGTTGCTCTCCGCCTGTAACTGGGGCCCGTGGATAAAATCGCTCTCCCATTCCAAAGCTTCATAGGTTTGTCTTTGGAACTCTCTGAGTTTGAGAATATCCTTTATCCAAACTAGGCCCAGATTAGCCAGTTGTTTTGGCAGCACCCGTAGTCCCAGCTACTCTGGAGGTTGGAGCAAGAGAATCGCTTAAGCCCAAGAGTTTGAGGTTGCTGTGAGCTGTGATGTCACAGCACTCTACTGAGGGCGACATAGTGCGACTCTCTCTCTAAATAAATAAAATAAAGAAACTAGGTTCAGAAGTTAACAACAGATTTTAAAATAGGTCCTGAATCAAGTTGGATCTGATATTTAGTTAGCTTAGATCCAGTTAGTGGCCTCAAATTTTGACCGAGTCAGACCAAAACAGAGAATAGCAAATTATAGCATCACAGGGGTATAAATTACAGCTTTTAAGAATTCATAGAGATACCCCTGTTCTATCCTCTTGTTCCTTTTTCTTGTGTGCTTGCATAAGGAAAAGTCTTGCTTAAGTTGGTCATGGAGATCTGAGGATCAAAGCCAAAATTTCAGGTAAAAAATAGGATTCCTAATTTCTAAAAAACTGAGAACTCTACTTTCTGGCTGCACCTGCACATGTGTAAACACTAGGCCCTAGAAGCAGCAAATGCTTACAGAAATGACTAAGTCTTACTGAAGAAGATTGTTGCCTAGCTAACCATTACTTAAAACAATAAAGTAGATAATTAAAAAAATGATAGCCTGAATAAAAATATTTAAGAGCTGACAAAAACTCTTTATACAAGCTATAAGATCTTTTTCTATGTATACATATCATGTGTATGTGGTACTTTAGCACAGAATACATAAAAAAGCTCTAATTATTTAGTTTATAAAGTGCTTATATCAAATATTTTATCAAGAAGATAAAAACTAACTCAAAGGTCTGGATTCATGTGACTTTAATAACATAGTAATTGGGAGGCAGAGCATGATGGCAGATGTGACAGATGTTTAGTGGAGCTCTCCTAGAGCAAATGGTGAGAGGTAGAGGGCCGGTCATGCCTGGCTGGCCTGGAGTTGTGGTCTGGGTGTGCAGCTGAGATGGCAAATTACTGAGGAGCTGCGAAGACTTGACACCCCAGGCAAGTTTCTATGAATGGGACCTGGCCCCTGAAGTGGCAGCGGGCTCCCTACAGAGGTCCTGAAGAAGCCTGTCGCAGTTTTCAGTTGTTGGGGAAAGCTAGGCACTGAGTAGAAAGATTGGAGGAGTTTGCACTCCCCAGTGGTGTCTGATGGCCAGATTGGAGTGCTGTCTGGAGGGGTTCTGCCTCTGTTAGGTGGCCCAGGAGACATCCATACAGGGAAGGTTCCTGTGGGCAGGGCATTGTCATAAAGTCTGCCTGACAGTCATAAGGTCAGGCCTCTTGCTAGGCGCCTAAGGGCTTAAGGCACGGCCTGAGTTCCACCTGCTGGGTACCACCTCCACTGGTGACACCCAGGAACTCCGGCTCCAGGGGAACTGTTAGCAGGGGAAACTGTGAGACCTGCCTCTGCAGAATTTTGGAGAGCTATGGGATTCCAGATGGGCTGCGTCTGAGTACTGAGCTAGTAAGTGGGTGATCACCAAGAACAGGTGATCTTGGTATAAGCCTGGGAACCCAAGAGAGGTTAACAACTGTGTTGTCCATCCCCTTAAATCCACAGTGCCAACCTGGTGTCTGGGAAGTATATTGCAACATAAATATATTCCTACCAAAGTAAGATCCCTACATCTGTATGTATGTATATATATATGTTTCTATATATATGATATATATATATACATATATAGATATAGATATAGATATATATTATATATAAAAAACGATTTTTTTTGTTTTTTGTTTTTTCTTTCTTGTGGTTGTCATTGCTAATTTTTTTTTGTATTTGTTGCTGAGGTTGCTTACATCAGGCTATTTGAGCTTTTTAAATTTTGTTTTGATTTTTGCTATGTTGTTGGTTGGCTCTTTTCCTAAATTATTCTTACATTCAACAAGAGCAAGGGCTCCTGTATTTTTTGGTTACACAATTTTAGCCTCATTTATTCTCTCTCCCTATTTTACTCCTCTCCATTCTCTCGGTGGATAGACTCTCTTTTCTCATCTCTCCACATAACGTGCTTCCTCATCAGCTAAGCTGTCACCCCGCTTTCTTTTCTTTGTTTATTGTCTTTCTTTTTCTTCATTCCTCCTCCCCCCATCCTTTATTTGATTAAATGGTATTTTTAATTTTCTTTATCCTTATTTTAATATTATTTCTTTTTTTCATTTTATCTCTCTCCTCCCCCCCCCCCCCTTTCTTTGCTGTGAGGACTTGTGCTATACAGAAGTAGTCTGGCTCAAGGACGCCAAGAGAACTTTCTACCATTGGCCCAAGGAAGAAAGTATTAGCAAGATGCTGCTGCTTTTATATTTCATTTTCATCATTACTTAATTTATCCTTCTTGTTTTTTGTTTTGCTCTTTTTCTTCTCTTCCTAATTTTGGCAGAGGAAGAGTCTGGCTGTGCTCAGGCTGGTAAGGAGTGCCTGAATTAGAGTAAACCACCCAGCCCAGCACCTCAAAATCCTTGAGCTACAGATGTGGCCTTAGCACCGTGCTGAACAATACTATTTTTTCTATCACTCTCATCCTCCCTCCCTGTCCTTCTCTCCTGTTCTTCATTTTTGTGTCATTCCCCCTTGCCCCTCCTTTTTAAATTTTTCTTTCTTTTCTCTTATGCTTTCCTTCATTTTTTCTCTCTCTCTCTCTCTCTCTTTTTGCTTTTCTCTTGTTTCTGCCTGCTACTTCTAACCCTTCTTCCCCTTCTGGTCCCATACCAAGAGCCCTCTTCATCACCTCAACTCTGAGACAAGGTAACTTGAAGCAAAGGAGGAAGTGAGAAGGGAAAAGTAGCATAAGAGGTGAACAAGAAGAAAGCACACATGAAGAGAAACCAACAGAAAAATTCAGGTCCCATGGAAAACCAAAACATAACAACTCCTCCGCATTGTAAAAACCATGAGGCAGTTTTTACAGAAGACTATTCCTATAAAGAATTAATGGATTTGACAGAAAGGGAATTTAAGATATAGATGATTAAGACAATAAAGGAAATAGATGAGAAAATGAAAAGAGAGAACCCAAAGTCAGATGAGAGATACGTTGAATACAGAAAGGATATGGTGGAAATTAAGGAAATGAAAGAGACAATCAGGGATTGTAAAGATGCAGTAGAAAATATAAAAAATAGATTAGAACATGGAGAAGAAAGAACATGATCACTAGAGGATAAAATATCAAGTTAACCTAGGTAGTAACAGAGGCAGAAAAAAAGAGAGAGAAAAATCAGAATAGGTGCTTAGAGAATACGAGAGTCCATGAAGTGGTCACACTTACAAATAATAGGAATCCCTGAAGGGGAAGAAGATGGTCCTGAAAGTGTGGAAGCCCTATGGGAGACTATCATAAATAAAAACTTCCCACATTGTTATGAACCTATCCAAAGTCAAGACAAAGGAGAAAATTCTGCAAGCAGGTAGGAGTAAGTGCCAACTGATCTACAAGGGTACAGCCATTAGGATAATACCAGACTTCTAAACTGAAACTTTCCAAGCTGGAAGAACATGGTCATCCACCTTCAACACTCTTAAACCTAAATTTTAAACCTAAAATTCTTTATCTTGCTAAACTAAGCTTCAAAATTGATGGAGAAATCGAAACTTTTGCACATATACAAGCACTGAGGAAATTCGCCACAAGACCAGCTCTACAGGAAATGCTTAGATGTATTCTCAACGCTGAACACCACAATGGATCACCACCAACGCAAACATGAAGTGGCTAAAGGCCAAACTTAGTTTCTACAACAGTGCAAAGGATAAAGCTACACAACAGATTTTCTTATAACAAGATAAATGAAATTCCACCACACTCATCAATTATCTCAGTTAATGTCAATGGATTGAATTCTCCACTGAAGAGGCATAGGCTACTTGAGTGGATAAAAAACACAAGCCATCCATAACACTGTCCACAGGAGACACATCTAGCCTTGAATGAGAAATCAAGACTCAGAGTCAAGGGATGAAAAACAGTATTTTAAGCAAATGGGAATCAGAAGAAAGGAGGGGTTGCAATCTCAGATACAAGTGGATTCAAAGCAACTAAAGTTAAGAAAGACAAAGATGGGCACTTCGTACTGGTGAAAGGAACCGTACAACAAGAAGGCTTCAATCTTAAATATTTATGCACCTAACTTAAATGCTCCCAGATTTATGAAACAGACCTTGAGGAGTCTGAGCAATGTTAGCCTATAACACCATAATAGCCAGGAACTATGTATCTAAACAAAGGCACAAAGAACTTAAATACAATCCTAGAACAAATAGGATTAATAGACATTTACAGAAGATAGTATCCTAAAGCAAAAGTATATACATTTTCTCCACAGCTAATAGCTTCAAAATATTTCACATTCTAGGATACAAATGAAATCTCAGCAAAATTAAAGGAATAAAAATTATACCTTGTATCTTCTCAGATGAAGACAGATGAATGGCTAACAAACATGTGAAGAAATGCTTGTCATCCTTAATCATGAGAGAAATGCAAATCAAAACCACCCTGAGATATCACTTAACCCCAGTGAGAATGGCCCACATCACAAAGTCCCAAAGCTGAAGATGCTGGCGTGGTCTGGAGAGGAGGGAACACTTTTACATTGTGGGACTGCAAACTATTACAGCCTTTTTGGAAGGAAGTATGGAGAACCCTCAAAGAACTGAAATTAGACCTCCCATTTGATCCTGCAATCCCATTACTGGGCATCTACCCAGAATAAAAAAAAAAAAAAAAAAATCCTTTTATTACAAGGACATTTTCACTAGACTGTTTATCACAGCTCAATTTACAATCGCCAAAATGCGGAAACAACCTAAATGCCCACCAATCCAGGAATAGATTGGCAAGCTATGGTATATGTATACCATGGAATATTATTCAGCCACTAAAAATATGGAGATTTTACATCTTTTGTACTAACTTGATTGGAGGTGGAACACATTCTTCTTGGTAAAGCATCACAAGAATGGAGAAGCATGAATCCAATGTACCCAATATTGATATGAGGTCTATTGATGACCTACTATACAGTGGGGGCTGGGGGAATCGGGGAATGAAGAGAAGGAAGAGGGAGGGGGTGAGGGGTCACAGGGTTTGGCACACCTCTTGGATGCAGACCCCTTTACCAGAGGGACTTTGTCTGACAAATGCAATTAGTGTAACCTTGTTCTTTGTACCCACAGTGAATTCCCAACAATTAAAAAAAAAAAAAAAATAATATATATATATATATATATATATAGTAATTGACCTCTGCTCAACTTCCTTTTTGATTCTGTTGCACCCTGATTTGCAATTTCCCTTCATAGTCACCTTAAGAGGGAGAAAATTAACATGAGCCTGAATATCTCAGATACTGTGAACACTTCAATAATCTCCCAAATTATCAAAGCTGATTTAGGCGCTGTACACTTTACCTAGGGATATACTGTTGTTCGGTACATTGGTGATCTTTTGCTCTGCAAATGGCATTTTCTCCTAGACTCCCTCATTCTTTTAAAGACCCTGCTAAAGGAGGCCAGACAGCCTCTAGGCCTAGACTCTGGTGGGTACTTAACCCAGGACATAAAACATCTCAGGATTCTCAAAAGCTGACCTCAAAGTACCTTGTCAATTTAGTCCCAGCCTTCACTAGAGTGTACACATTGGCAAAATTAAAAGCTGCCACTATTTACATAGACTCCAAACGTGCCCTTGGAGTCTGCCATGCAGTTGACACCATTTGGAAATCTCTTAGTTTCTTAATTTCTGCTGACACTCCTATTAGTTCTATAATTGCTGCCCTATTACAAGCTATTCACCTTCCTTCTAAGAGTGCTACTGTTTATTGCCCAGACCACACTAAGAAGATGGATATAGTATCCCTAGAAAATGATAGGCAAGGCAGGGCTGCTAAATATTCAGCCAAAAAATGGCCCTTCCTAACATTTTCCCACTCAATTTATTATCCTCCTGTTATTTCTGTTTGATATTATCGGATGGATTGTACATGGAGAATTATTATTTTTTACTTAATTGGATTGTCAAAAAAGAAAAAAAAATGTTGGCTACACTCAAATGCAACAGTATTTTGGAAATGTAAATGTCCTTCTTTTTGGAAAGTAGTTTGGAAATCTCTAAGTTAAAGTAGGGCATATTCTTCAACCTGACAATTCCAATTTTAGACACCTACCCCAGAAAATTATTTGCACACTTGCAAAAATAGTATCCCCAGTACTATTCAGTGGACTATTTTTTTTTCCCCTCGTAGCCAGAGAACTGGAAATAACCTACAATGTACGTGATCACCAATAAGAAACTGTTTAAATTAATAAATTGCGATACCATTATTCCTCAAATCACGAATCAGGAGGTGCATAGAATTAAGTAGACTTGTATACCCTGACAAAGCATGAGTAATCAACATAATGTTTCAACGTGAGTTAGAAAAACATCTCTTTAGATGGATGCGGACTTGCCAATGTTCATGAGTAAAACACAGGTTTCCCATCAGCCCCCTCTCAGCACTTTAGTCTGATGTCTGTGTGCAGTGCGCAACCCGCCCAACAGTACTTAGGACTCGGCTACTCATAAGGAAAGTATTCCAATAGAGCTTAAGTGGAGAAATAAAGGTAAAAACCAATACTCTACAGCGGGCCACATGAAGCGGTGTGATTGTATTTGTTCCCCCCCCCCCCGGTTTTTTTTTTTTTGTGTAAATTATGTAAGTGGTGTGTGGGTTGGGTTTTGTTGTGGTTTTTTTTTTTTTATAGTATTTGATCGCCTCACACGCGGGGGGGGGGCCGGTGTTTGGGCGCGGGTTTCT
>CAUYPK010044179.1:0-24504 GCA_963574355.1 Loris lydekkerianus
GTTCGACGATTAACACAAAAATAACAAAAAAATTCATTTAGACTAACACCCACCCAAAATTTTAAAGAGGTGCAAACCAGCTCTAAAAAAAAAAAAAAAAAAAAAAAAAAAGAGCTGTTTCTTGTGTGACTAGAAGGAGGAATCACAGGGAAGAATAAAGTACACAAAACAAAAGGAAAAGAATCATGGAAAATAGTTACTGCTGTGTCATATTTTTGTGTTAGGTATATGTGGGATATAAAACAAGTTTTTTTAGTTCAATGATTTTCAGAACAAGAAGACTTACCTTGATGAATCACATGTGAAGATAGTCATATAAACCTGAATTTGATTCCCATGACAAGATCCTGAACTTGTGCTAACACTATTGAAAGATGAAATTTGTGTGGGGGATAAGTGAAATTTTCATTAGGAGTAAATAATTCATAAGAAGGGGGCAGTCTGTAAAGTTGAACGGTGGCTTCAAATTCTTTGCTAATTCTTGCACTGAAAAAAGAAACCTAATTTCCTTTTCTCTGAATCTGGGCTGGACTTACTATGTTACTGGATCTATATTATGTAGCAGAGATGATATTCTGAGATATTGGGAAAGTCATTCTGGGATACACTGTCTGCCCAATAGGAATTATGGGTATTGTGAGATTGTTATGTTCAGGGTGTGTGAGGGATCAGGGCAGGATGGAGGGGAGAGAGAGGAGGGAGGAAGAGAGCAGTAGAGGGAGAGAGAGTGGAAGGAGGAGAGAGAGGAAGAGAAAGAGAGATATTGAGAAATTATTCCAGGCTTCTGTACAGGAATTGGATATTCCAAGCCTAATAAAAGTAAGAATAAGAACCAAGTAATTCAACTGACAGCCACCAGAACTGCAGGCACAAATATATGGATCCCGTTAATTAAAAGCCAAGAACTTGAGTCACTGTAGTTGAAGACCCTGTTCACAATACAGGTGATACACCACTCCTGGAATCTGCTTATATTCTTGACTCACAAAATCATAAATATGCCAAACTTGTTACTTTATACCTCTAAGTTTTGGGGTGGTTTTAAATGCAACAACCGACAATAGTACACTCTTAATAAGTATCTCTAAGTAGATACTGTTTCCATGAGCCTAAAGATCTATAGACGGTATTATGTCTATCTATATGTCAGAAATATAGATGTAAAGTCATCAAAACATAAATAGTAAGTGAAGCACTGAAGATGAAACAGCTGAGCAAGTGGAAAGAATGGAAAAATAGAGTAGAAATGATATTAGAAACAGCTATAAGAGACAGACAAGTAAATAATAATACACAAACATTTTACCTACTCTACTAGAAAGTTTTATAGACACAGTAGCTGTAAGAGACAATTTCTTGTCTTGGAAGATTACAGAGGACTGTTAAGAGACATAATGTCTGAAAGTAGGTTGAGTGTGAATTCACCAAATGAAATGGTATATAGTAATAAAGCAGTATGCACTATAGAAATGAGGTTGGAAAACAAAAAAAGGAATGAGGTTGAAAAGATGGTTGATTCTGCAGCAGAATATGTTTCCTCTTAAAAGCTGGAATTATCACTGGGAGAAAGTTACCTAGTAACTATAATTCCCAATTACATGTTTTGTGATTTAAGTGATATATGTCATTTCTGGGCCAGAACACAGAAGTGCATCTACTGTCCATCATTTATATCTTGGTTAGCAGAGAAATGTGAAAGTCTGGAGAGTGAGCTCATCTTGGGTCTGAATTACCAGGTGAAGATAAGTAATCTGCTGACCAGGAATGTCTTCCTTTTACGCCTCATGAATGAAACAGAAAATTCTATCTTGTTAAGCCCCTGGAATTTTGAGGCTCATTTGTAACAGCACCTAGTATTATCCTGCTTTGTAGCTATACTAAATTGTTTTAATTTATGGTATTAAATAAATATGGGAAAGATAAATTAAGAGTGTGCAGGAGTCAGATGCAAAGGGTCTTATGTGATCTTGATTGATATAATTTAGCAAATTTTCTTAATAGACAAGCGGTAGTTACTTGGCATGATCAAAATTTTCTTTTGAGCTGTAAGCACTGAAAACCATTTGATTGTCTTTGATCTAAGCTTACCTCCCTAATTAACACAGAATATCATTACGATTTGAGTATTTTTGCATATATTTGCAATCCACATCTTTGTCTATTATCCCTTCTGCAGAGAGTGCAGGAGAGAGCCAGTGTAAAATAGAACTATCGTTTTCAACCTGCAAGAAAACATACAGTGAACTTCTAATAACCTCCCAAATTCACAGGCTTATATGCGGCAGAAGTTGGATTCATTGAATAGTAAAAGAATAGTACTTTTTTTCCTCCACTGAACTTACTAATGTGTGTCTTACACTGTGGAGAAAAAAGTAATGAGTGTAATGTAACCATTTGATATCTCTATTGCATGTGTGTTGATGTGTGTAAAGAAAGAAGTGAGAAGAACTTCAAGTATCTTTAGTTAGATTTTCTACAATGGGGTACATTACATAACTACTTCTTGTTGAACTGTAATTATAACAGAGCCACCTTTATAAACATGAATACAGGGGAAACTAATTAGGTGCCGACAATAAGCATGTATTATTCTCTTAATTAGATCTTCTTCTATTGGAAATTCTGCTTTGTTCCTGCTACTCCAGTGTGAATGATATTTGAATCCTAACTGTGTTGCACAGAATGGTCTTTCAGGGATGAAAAAGACAGGCGCAATGTCACAGTCAGTGATACCTTCTCAAATCTTTGCTAATCTGAAGTCAATAAAATACAGTCCCCCAAACAGCTGCTTTTGCCAATTTGTACACCCGCATAATTAGAGCTGAAACTGTTCAGACTGCACATTTTTAGGGTTCGTGTATTTTGACAGTTCTTTACCCACCTATTTTTTTTTTTTTTTGATAGTTGATTACTATCTTGTCACTGGAATGCTCAACTTTGATTAAGATGAGGAATCTAGAAGGCAATTTCAATTTGGTGGCTTATCAATTCTGGACCTCCCATCTTCAAAAATCAGTCGATCTTTTCATCCCTCTGTCTCTCTAATCTTTAAAAGTCAGTTAATCTCTCTCCACACCTCTCTATCCCCTTCCCCCTCTTAAATTCTCTCTCCCCCTCTCTTCCTTTCTTTCTCAACTGTCTCTAGTCAGCACATATATTTTAAAAGGCACGAAAGAAGATAAAGGCCTGCTGAGAAGGTCATATTTTGTGTGAGGTGTAGCAATGAGGAGAAACAGTAGGATACATCTTTATGGAGATAACTCTTTCACTAGAAACCTCCAACTTTTGAAACTACTTCTGAGACACATGCTAAGACAGTTGCAGTAGATATGTGAGGGTAAAGTCCACTTTGCTTATATACTAAACACGCGTTATTGAAGGACTAGAGGCAGAATCATACTACCCATTCAAATTAAAATTTGATCAAAAAGCCACATATGAATACACAGTACAGCTGAGGTCTTACATAAGTAAACCTAACACAAACAATGTTAAAATAAGATTTTCTATCTCAGTAAGTGAGAAACACTTGTGATTTGTATTTGATATTCATATGCTGAAAACTACATTTTATATAAATTCATACTTGTGCCTCAGATCTCAAAAAAATGTAGAAGAAATATTCAATTAAAAAATGATTCCTACTTCCACTTTAACTCAGGAGTGTTTGATTTCTTTCAATGAGCACATAACTAGCAAGCTTCAATGGTAGAAATGGAATAAGCTTAGGAGTATAGATCTAAAAAATACAATTTAATAAAATTACTTAAGAATTTTGAGCTACATGTTTATTATCTACAAAATTGTTATTAAAAACTCACATAGCTCTACTTATGATTAAATGGCATAATGTTTGAAATGTCAAGTAAATTCCTTGGTCTGCTTTAAACATTTATTTAAATTAAGTATTATTTTAGGGTCTATGATAGATTTAAAAATGAGTAGAATATAATAAAAATGAACTATCAAAGTTAGTGATATTTTATAACTATGACCTGGAAATAACAGATTTATATAGTTCAACTTAAAATCTACCCTCAATCTCTCAAAGAGTTGATAATTCGGTGGAATAGAGAGTAGCATTTGTAGATTTATATAGATAGATAGATTATAAATATTGGAAGGTAATGAGTACATATACAATGAGAATATAGAGGTAGGAGTGATTAAATCTGTCTGGGATGAGGTTGGACTTGGGAAGTTTCATATAAAAGGGCTTTCAGTTTTGCAGTTTATCAGGTGGAAGGGACAAAGAGAAAAAATGTAGAGAATTATTTGCAAATCGCTCACATATTACAAAGATGGACAGATTAGGGGCTTTACTGGAGTGCAACTTTCAAATATTTGGTTAGGCTGCATGCTATAAGTCATAAAATATGGGTTCAAATTTTGGTGATGCTACATTCTACATATCATTTTGTATTTGTTCATACATTTATTGATTTGAATCTGTTTCCTAATTTTTGGTGTTGATAATCATATCTCTCCAACTGGGTCTTTGTAAGAAATAAATGAGTTAATATATCTGAAACATTTAATTGAATGCCTGAAATGAGCACCATCAAAAAAATCTCAATTCCTCTCTGTCTCATAACAGGTAAAAGGGCTATTTCCTTTTGAGGAGATATTCAGTTTTTTCACTGTTGTAAGAAAAAGCCTCCTTGCCATTTTTGAAGAGTGCTGCAGGGTTTTCTGGTGGTGTTGTTTTGCTCTTGCTCTTTATGTGGTTTTGGAGAAAGAAAAAAAAAAAAAAAAAGACTAGCATTTTTCAGCTGTTCAACTGGTGGCTTTAAGAGAAAAAACAATCATTTGGGAACTTTTATGAAATCTGTGAATAAGTAGCTTAATTATAATCATTCTCAGGCTCTTTTTACTCTTAATAAGTGGTTTATCTCCTTTTTAATATTAAAAAAAAAACATCTAGGATCCTTAAACGTATATGGAGCAATGATTTGCAAAAGGTTAAAGGAGGAGAAAGGTATGACCACACCCTGGTGGCATGGCTCAGAGCAAGTGTTGTCAAAGGACAGATCACAGAAAAATTATATTTATTGAGCCCCTACTACGTACCAGGCAGGACCTGTGAGTACCTCTCAGGTACTCAAGGGTATTATTACTACTATTGTACCAATTTAAGCGATGAGGAAAGTAGGGCTTGGGATATAGGCATTACTTGATCACAGGGACAAAAGGCAGGAGCAAAAGCACTGTGATCAGTTTCTCTACTTGTATTTCTGAAGTTCAGTGGCTGTGGGTAAGATGCAGATTGTTAGTAGGAATCTTTACTAGCAGAAGTAACTTGAGTGCTCTTGTCAAAGAACACACAACACGTTGACTACAGTGTGAGGAGCCTTATGCAAATCTCATTCAAGAGTTTAGGGAATGCTATATTAACCAGTGTGATGAAAATGTGTCGAACTGTTTATAAAACCAGTGCATGGTGCCCCATATGTACACAGCTATGATCTAATACTAATAAAAAAAAAAAAAAAGAGTTTAAGGGACTTCTGATACCTTCAAAAGATGAGATAATTTTGGAAGAGAAAAATCAATATCCTCAAATAGACTAAGTATGATGGCTATATGCATGGACTACTTTTCCTCCAGCAACAAGTCCTTTAATTTAGTACAGATGTTATTTGGGAAAAATATACATATATGTAAACATTAAACAGGTATAATGTATATTACCTGAGTTATCAACATAATTACAGATATTCCTGATATAGACGCTTGTGGGAGAAAGAATAGAAAAAGGAAGTGATGATTCCTAAATAGGCCCTATTTACTAGGTAAGGTACTCTATGTACAGGTATGTATGTAAACACAGATATATGCACATGTACGTGTGTATATGTACAGGGGGTGCCAAAAAGCTATACACAATTGAAGAGATGTAATCTATGTATTACTTTTCAAAGTTGAATTGACGGTATCATTACTAGTCAAAGGAACCTAGACATGCTTTGACATCCATTTTACCTGTAATTCATATACTTTTGGGGAATAATTGATTTTACTTCCAACAAGATCTCTTAAAATGTATATACTTTTTTGTACACCTGTGTGTATATATACAGACATATTAAAATATAACTTTTTTGATTTCCTCCATAGACAAAAGGAAACTGAGAATCACATATTTACAGAAGATTCACAAAACATAAGGTAATAAGGGAAGAACGGGGACTCTGACTGTAAAACCCATGCACTTTTGGCTGTTGTATGCTGTTGTAATAGGTTTATTTTATTTATTTATTTTATTTATTTATTTATTTTGAGACAGGGTCTCACTATGTCACCCTGGGTAGAGTGTTGTTGCATCACAGCTCACAGCAGCCTCAAACGCTTAGGTTTAAGCGATTCTCTTGCCTGAGCCTCCCAAGTAGCTGGGTCTACAGATGCCCGACACAACGCCCAGCTATGTGTATATATATGTGTGTGTATGTGTGTATATATATATATATATTTTTTTTTTTTTTTTCCAGTTGTAGTTGTCATTGTTGTTTGGTAGGCCTGGGCTGGATTTGAACCTGCAAACTCTGGTGTATGTGGCTGGTACCTTGGCTGCTTGAGCTACAGGTGCCGAGCCTGTGATAGGTTTATTTTTTAAAAAATATGTATGGTATGAATATCATCAATTCCTTCTTTCAACGAATATTTACTTAGCATTTACTCTTAGCCAAGCACTTTTCTTGAACATGTTTGTAAATAAACCCAAATCCTCGCCTCTTAGGCACTCACAATCTACTAGGCATGAGACATATAAACATGTCTTAAAGTTGATGTGAAAACAAAAACAGAACACAGAAGCAGGACTGATTCATGTGGTAGCATCAGGTGATTATTTGACCTGGGTATTCAACAGCCAATATGAATATTTCAAGTTGACAAGAACATTCCAGTCAAGGCACACCAGCCTGGTAGGAAAGAATACAGAGTCAAAACTGGCCTGGGAGACATAAGGTTGGGATATAAATGCTGCCTGTCTCCACTCGCAGCAGGCCTTCCCACTGCCGCCTGCTGCTCTCATCTATTTTCTTGCTTTGCAATTCCCCTGCTCTCCCAAACCTCCTATTACATTCCCATTCCCCCTCCTCCACCTCCTCACCTCATGTCCAAAACACATGGGTATGTGAGACAAGTGGGTAAGCTGCAAATGGAAAAAGGGAGGGGTGGTGTGCAGGAGCAGCACATAGGGTGAAGGTCACAGAAATGACAAGCGTCAGGGCCTGGAAACCCCATGATCCCTGTCCTTCACCTTGAAACCTTTCTTGCTGTTCCATGGCTAACATCATCCTTTGTCAAATGATTTTGACTGATGGAGTCCTTAGTGGTGATGCAAAGGTAAAATATAAAACAGGTCATCAACTTTCACAAACGGGAGAATGTTAAAAAAAAAAAAAAAAATCACAGATTATTTACAAAGGAAAAAAAAAAAAAATGGTTTGAAAAGAGATCTTGAACAGTCATCCAATCAAGAGCTTAATTCATAAGCTCTCCTTAAGCAATCACCACCAGGTGATGCTAATTAGCCTGAACAGTTCACAGGTGTTACCCTGCAAGGGCAACAAATATTTTTTTTTTAAGAAAAGTTAATGAAATGCAGCTTCAAGATTCCTGTCCGTACCTCTAATTGTCTCCAAATATAATATTTTTAAATGTGCTTTATTTAATATGTAATGTGTTAGTTATGAAAACCATTGTGGTTACCTGGAATATGCTCTTTCCTCTCTAAATGCAAATAACTGAAGAGTCATCTTTCTTTCATTCATTCATTTGTAAATCCATGTGTTCATTCATTTTCATCTAAAACTATCTAATCTATTATGCACCATACCCTGTGCCTAGAGTGAGAAATAAATTTAGCAGTAGAATAAAAAATGTTGATCTTGCTTTTATGGGCTCATCATCTATTAGGAGAGCTACACATTAATTATGGTACGTAATTAGGTGATTGAAATATTCATGTCTCCAGTGTAGGAAATGGGTAAGGTCACATAAGAATACATAAACACAGAGACCTGACCTAGTGCATGCCACCAGAGACTGTTTTCCTAAGGTAGTAAGAGCTGAGATCTAGTTGATACTAGATCTAGTTGATACATTGGACTAGCTGATACATTGGACTAGCTGAGATCTAGTTGATACATTGGACTAGCTGAGATCCAGTTGATACACTGGACTAGATGAGTCTGGATGGGTATTTAAAAGACAGTTAACGTGCTGATACTTGAATTCTTTCCAAAATAAAGTATTTTAAGCAAAAGTGCACTGTCAGATTCAGAGAAGGTTCCTGACTGCACAAGACAGAAGCCTTGTCTCAATAAGAAAAATAATCTAGAGTGGTTAACTCAAAGACAGTACCAAAATTTGATGATTTAAACATTGGTAGAATTGGAGAATTTTGTCTCCAGGATAAGTCCATCAAAGTATGGGAATCTGAACTCTAAATATCTTTAGTGGGGGTGAACTTGAATCCACAGTCTTAGCACTCACTGGGAATTCTCTTATGAAAAGTTCGTAGTACAGGACATTTAAGAGTTTAAAGGGAGCTCAATGCAAACTTAAATCAATAGCACTTTCAGCAGTTCAGGCATTAGCAAGTTGGAGAGAGAGTCTCTTACTGATTGCATAACATTCCATCCAAATTGTGTGCATGTGTGTCTGTGTGTGTGTGAGAGAGAGAGAGAGAGAGAGAAAGAGAGAGAGAGAGAGACAGGGACAGATATCCAAAAAAAGAGGGAGGAGTCGGACCAACTATGCACATGGACTTACTGGGACTTACTGGTATAAACTTAGTGTTCACAGTAAATGAATGGGTTTTAGGTTTTCTGTAAATTATTATTTTCAAGCTAATTATTTAAGAAACTATTTCCATATTTATCAAATTAATTTAACACGTTAAATTGTAGAGTGTAATATAAGCTGCTAAAATTCTCAAGGGAGATAAAGTCACTGTACAGATTAAAGAAGGTTTTTACCTAGGAAGATACCATATTTGCCACATAAGAAATCTGAGAGTTTATATTACTTGGAATTTCTTCATAAACTAATTCAACCCTATCAATGTCCATCAGTGTTCATATATCACCTAGCCCAGTGGTTCTCAACCTTCCTAATGACTCCTAATGCTGTGACCCTTTAATACAGTTCCTCATGTTGTTGTGACCTCCAGCCATAAAATTATTTTTGTAATTCATAACTGTAATTTTCATAAATTCAAAACTGTAATTTTGCTTCTGTTATGAATCATAATGTAAATATCTGATATGCAGGCTGTACTTTCATTGTTACAAAGGGGTCGTGACCCACAGGTTGAGAACCACTGACCTAGCCTATTTTCTCTGTTGTTAGTTTAAGTAGATCCAATGTCCAGAAGTTAGCGGTTGTACAAAAACATTAGCATGCATTCATGGAGTAGGAGATTGAACTATAGTAATCCAGATGATAGAATTCACAATTGTTTTCATAACTTGAAGTATTGTAAAACTAGCCAATCATTGACTCCCCTATAGGTTTGGTTTACTTGAAAGTTGAATATTGTGTTTTTTCAAAGTATTAGTGAAAGAGTCCTAATTTAGATGAAAGATCATTTTGGTGCATATAAATAGCATTAAGTAATGATAAATCATATAGTAAATCATTCTCATTTGAGTTAAATTTTACTCATATTAGGGGATTGGAGATCATGTCAATAATAACATGTCTGATGGAAGCCTGAATGTCATGAAGTCCAAATGTCATGTTGAAATGCAATCCCAGTGTCAGAGATGGGCGTAGTGGGAGGTGTTTGGGTCATGGGGTGGGTGGATCCTCATGAATGGGTTAGTGCCTTCCCCAAGATAAAGAGTGAGTCCTTACTTTGTCAGATCACAAGAAGCTGGTTGTTTAAAGAAGCCTGGCTCCTCCTCCCCCCTCTCTTTCTCCTTCGCTCTCCATGTGACACACCTACTCCCCCTTTGCCTTCCACCTTGATTGGAAGCTTCTGGAAGCCCTCACCAGAAACAGATGTTGGCACTGTGCTTGTACACTCTATAGAACTGTGAGCCAAATAAACCTCTTTTCTTTATAAACTACTCAGTCTCAGGTATTACTTTATAGTAGCACAAAATGGACCCATACAATGTCTCTCACACCTGACATTTTCTAAATCACCATACAAAAACCTGTATCTTCATAACAAGGCAACAATTTCCCTCAATAATACAATCACTCTGTTTTATTTTATTGCATTAATGCATATGATATCTCTATTACTGGAAAATAATACTAGTTTTATATCTATGATAGTAATACCATATTCAAAATTAATTTTAAGTTAATTGAATCCATTAAAAATTTAGAAATAGGATATTATAGTGTATGGTCAGTAGATTTAACAAATATAATTAAGAGGTAAAGAGGTAATAAAGGTTGAGAAAACTTTATTTAATAGAAAGTAAATATGACCTTTGGAGTTTTAAACATGATTTTATCCTTTACTGATTGTGTGACCCTGAGCAAGTCACTTAACCTACTTGAGTCTCATTTTCCACTTCTGTATTTAGAGAACTATAATGATTCCAACTTCATAAGTTCAGTATGAAGGTAAATAAGTCTAGCATATAATCAAAACCTAGTAGAGATCATTACAATTGAAGACCAAAAGATAATAAAGTTACAGAAGGAACACAGCCTATATAACAACAGGTGGAAAGTAGTGATGAATACTTTGGCCTTATCCAAGGTACATAATACAAAAGAGGCAAATATTTTGGATAAAAAACAGAGTCAGCACCAGATGCAACACAATTAAACTGAACAGTCCCTTGTGCTTGCAAGAAAATCCTCCCTTACAATTACCCAAACAAATGTATTCACTTAGAAACCCAGAGGGCTGTAAACAAAAGCACACATCTCTTTAGGGCCTCTTAAACTATTTTTATTGCTATCTAAATTTTATACACCCCGCAACACCAGCAATACTCATTGGCAAGACTGCTGTCAGAAGTTCAGATTGTTCTGCAATCTACCAACTCTTCCATTCAATTCAGTGCTGTTTGATTCATTCCAATGATCATTTGTGTAATGCTTGTATACTACATACTGTATAAGATAGTGAAGGAGGACCAATAAGGGTTGTCTTAGCCCACATCTTCACAGATATGTATATTTTCCAGTAGCATTTACTTGGTTAAGTTCCAAGCATTCTATGATCAAGGGAATCCTACTTAATATTCAAGGCCATCTAATCCCTCTCTTTGTTCACTGAATGGATTTGTGGACAATTATGTATTTAAAAAACAGTAGGTGCATACTTTGTGGCAGATAGATTGAGAGGCACAGGAATGAAAGGATGAATAGGTTGAATTCTGGAAAGAAACCTGGTTGAGTCCTTTCAAAATTATAAATACAATGCCATGGAAACAAAGGTGAGCAAGAGATGAATTCCCATCTTTCCAGCACACATCACTGCCAGCACATTACTTCTGGATTTGGCTTCCCTCTTAAATGAAGTATTCTTTTTAACAGAGTCTGTGCCAAGCCTTAGACTTTCAGAATTGAATAAATTTTCTATAAAACACTTGCTATAAGAATTAGGCATAGAACTTATCATCTTGTCTTGACACACAGTGAGAAAACAACTTCATTGCCATTATGTAAAGAAGGCACCAGGCTTTATGCTCAACCCTGGACAGAAAAGTAGCCCTTATAGGGCAACAAGACAGAGATGAGGGTTTGGGATTTGGGCGATTTTATATATCATTATTTTTAACCCTGAATATAACGGCAAGATGTTGTCTTTATTGCCAAACACTGGAAATAATTTTACTTTCCATGTGTATTAATATTCATTTTAAAACCTGACTTCATACTACACATGGATTTTCCAAATATATTTTTATCATCTTCAGAATTAATTGGTTCAAAATAATTTATTCTAATTTAGTAAATTCTTAAAATGTCCTCCCCTTAGCTTAGAGTGGTGATGAGTTTTCTTTTACATAAAATTGAATGTTTTTCTACCAAAATATTTCCAGTACTGCTTTCTCCTCTGCATCCTATTTCCAGTAATTAAGTCGAGGTCTTACTCTATTTGGATTCGAAATTTGTAAGTTTGGCTTACAAAGTTTGTAATGGCCTCCTGAATGGTTATTTCTCCCTTCCTTTCATTCAAACCTTCTGGCAGCACTGATTATCTTTCCAAACCTCAACTCTTCTTTGGCTATTCCCTACCTACCTACAAACCCCTTAAAATGACCCCATTTTCTTTTTAAAATAGTCACTTTCCTGGTTGCATTTTATTTATTTATTTATTTATTTATTTATTTATTTTTATTAAATCATAGCTGTGTACATTAATATGATCATGGGGCATCATACACTAGTTTCACAGACCAGTTGACACATTTACCAGTGTGATGTAAATGTGCCCTGGTAGCATTTAAAGCCCTCTATCACCAAACATCCTTTTGATTTTCTGCAATCATTTCTTATGAAAAGATTTTTTATATATTTACCTCCTTAGACCTTTCTGTGGACTACCTTTGGAAGATCATTTCCATACTGGTTGTTTCATTATATTATTTAACATAACTACAAAATATTAAAGATGAAGCTTCAAGGAATGGTTGACTGTCTATAAACATATAGAAAATATCTCAATACAAATATTATAGTAATCCTGAATACTGAATATTTATGAAACAGCTGTATGATGGACACTTTTAACCCATTTTAAGATGTTCAAATCAATGAAGAAACAATAGAATTAAGAATTGTCGGAATGACACTTTGAATCTTCCTGCAAATTCCTTTTCCAATCTTGCTTTTCCTCTCTGCCTAGACAGACAAATAATTCCTTGTATTTATAGGATACTTGTGAAGCACTTAAAACAGAACAGTATGTAAATTCACACTAAATAATGCATAATGCTTACAGGAATCTGTTTTCCAACTTGCTACTGCCATCACCACATACAAGGAAAAAGAGAAGGACAACTAGAAGCAAAAAGCAGCTGCATGTTTTTTAAAAGCTAAGATAGAATAATGAGCATTTTTAATGTTGTAGAATTGTACATCATAGTTACAAGGCGTATTATTTTATTTAACTAGTAACTTAATTCACGTCTATATGGAGGGCAAGTTAAAATTTTAGAGGAGGAATAGTAAATTTAATGTGTTCTCATTATGCTTTCATATAAAAATGTGGAAGGGAACAACTACATGTTTTAATGAAATGTGTTGATCAAAAGAAATTTTTGGTATAGAATCTAATAAGGGCTTTTGGATACCTCTTCAGTGCTACTGAAAGTTGACCTCTCCAAAGGGTCTGGGGGCCCTTTTCAAAAAATTATAAGCCCTTCCTAAAACAAAACAAAACAAAACAAAACAAAACAAAACAAAACAAAACAAAACAAAACAAATAATAGTATAGGAGTTCATTGTTCACTCATTCACTATGGGACTATATACTGAGTATATCTACTATGTTCTAGGCACTGTCCCCTGACATTATGAAGTTTATACTTCAGTGTTGGAAAGATGCTTTTGCCAAGTCTTCACACAAATCAATGTATAAAAAACTAGAGCAGTGCTATAAATGAGAGGAAGCTCGTTCTCTGAGAACCTATGACAATAAAACCTCTTTAGACTAGAAGTCAGGAAAAATATCCTCAAGAAAGGGACACTTTGGCTGAAGTCTTTAAGAAGAGTAAGCATTAACACGGAAAAGGGAGGTAATAAATGATTGTGGAGTACACTAAATAATGGTTTAGTGTACTATCCCCTGGAACTTGTAAGTATGTTATGAAATTTCACAAAAAAGACTTTGCTAGTGAGATTAAATTAAAGAGTTTGAGATGGGGCAATTTTCCTGGATCCAATGTAATTACAGGTAGCTCTTGGGTTACAAGCAGGATAGGTTCTGTAGGTTCATTCTTAAGTTGAATTTTTATGTTAGTTGGAACAGGTACATTTACCTATTACCTGTAACAGCCTTCATTGGTAAGTATGTGTTGTATATCAGTCAAATGTTTGTAACTCAGGGACTGCCTGTACAGGGTTTTTACAAGAAGAGGTAGCAGGATCAAAGTCAGAGAAGGCAATGTGGCAATGACAGCAGAGGGAGAAAAGGTGATGTGATGCTAGAAGAAGAGAAAGACAAAGCAATCTGATGGGGGAAGCACAATGATGTGATTATCAGCTTCAGAGATGGAAGAGGGCTGTGAACAAAGCCATGCCCGTAGCTGCCAGGGGCTGGGAAGGAAAGAAAAACATTCTTCTCCTTCAAGGACTCTAGAAGGAATGCTGCCCATCCAATGCTTTGATGTTTAGAACTTCAGATCCTTAACTTGTAACAAAACAGATTGCTCCGATTTTAAACCACAAGTCTCTTGGTAATTTGTTACAGCAACAGTAAGAAGCTAATACAGGCTGTATTTATAGTATTTATAGCTAATACATATGGGTTATAAAATGCAGAATATTAGGCAAAGAGAATCATTGGTGTAAGATAGAGATTTGCATATTTAAGGAATTAAAAGAAGGCAGATACTGCTGAAGCACAGAATTATAGAACCAAAGGGAAATTAAAAAGGTAAAACTGTACAAGATATTACAAATCATCTATTTCAAAATCTCCTTTTATGAATTAAGATAAAATATGATTTATTTAATGTTTAAAAACATGGAATCTATCTGCAATAGAATCTTACAAATATCCATGATGTAAAATATCCAGATTTGATTTGAGCACAATGTATGTATCCAATTAATTGCAAAGTATTTATTGACTTCTTCTCTGTAGCAAATTAAGGCAGAGTGGATGAAGATGTACAGTATCAGGAAGGAATAAAGTATAGCTGCTGACTCACTGTGTTTCCATCTTTGTAACACCAGTATACTTCTCTTTGATGACCTTCATTGCATGGTAAACACCATGAAGGCAAGTACTATATCTCTTTCTGCCTGTACCTTGAATTTGCCAAATGGTCTCACATAAAAGTTTGTTAGTTAAGCAGAATTTAAATTATGTTTTGGTTTAGGCATGATGTGTTTATGTAATGCTGCTAACCAAATATGTGGAACATGGACTTACTATGAGCATGCAAGAGCTTTGGGAGCCACTTTAGGAACATAATGTGATGATAACAGCAAGCCTAAACAAGCATTATATCACTTAGTCCACATGACATCCTCACAAGGGGGGTGTATTTGAAAATGTCTACATTTTCATGGGATGGTCTTTAATCCTCACTGACCTCTGTGATGCAAATGTAGGATCCTTTGACTTCAGTTTTCTCCTAAAAATATTAATAGTAACTTCAAGAGCAGCTGTAGGGATTGAGTAAGTTAATATATGTAAATTACCTAGCAAGCTGACAAACAGTAGGCATTCAACATTGAGTGAATGAAATAATGAATGAGTGAATGGTGTGTGTATGTGTGTGTGTGAGAGAGAGAGAAAGAGACAAAGTGTGTGTGATTGTGTAGATATAAGAGAGTGTCTGGGGGCCTACTGAAATGTACTGCACATGAATTGGGGATCAATTTTTGCACCAGGCAGTTGGTAGTCCAGAATTCCAAGCCTGAGTCAGTTACCATTGTCCTAACCTCTATGATCCTCATTTCTTTTATCTGAGATTTAAAGATAATCTGCGCTCTGCCCTCGATTGAATTTAGTGACTAAGTGATGGCTGCAATTTTTCTAATTTCTATACCAACAAAACCTCAATAAAATGAATGGAATTTTTGTAAACATCATTATTTATTAACATAAGTGTGATTTTTAAGGAAAATTTTATTTGACTGAAATGTTTTTCCAAATCTTTAGCATTCTAGTTCAGATACTATTCTCTCTTTGTTTGTAAACTGTTACTATGACACAGAGAGTCATAGTAACAGTTTACAAAGTATTACAACCTGAATAATGGTTCCACTCATAAGAGTGAAAATACATTTGTTTTTCTCAGAAGAGTATGAGACATACAATCGGGGGTTGTGTATTGTGCTTACACTATTATTTTCAATTTCTGCGCTGGCATTCACTTTTGCTGCTATTTCTAACCACACCCATAGATATCGTTTTTAGGCCTTTAAAAATGACATAGAATAGGTGCCTTCTAAGAAAAGATATTGCTCGCCTACAATTTCCCCTTTGTTGTCTGTTGGGAGCTCCAAGTGTTGACATCTGAGAGCTGAAACATGCACTTAGGGAGATTGGGACTATGCCTTTCAATTCTGCTCATGAGACTGCACAGGCAGATGGCATAAATCTCTGGTGTCTAAATTGTATTTTATAGCATCCATACTTTGTCAATTGAAAACAGGATGAAGTCTAGAAAAATTACAGCATTTGAAGTAAAGAAGAAATCCTTTCAATTCAGGGTTCTAAAATTAATATATTTTGGACATGGGGCAGATAATTTCTTCTTATGGTATATTCAATGCCATCATTTGCGCAATATAACACTGGAAAGTCCCATAAAGGTTGCTAGGTTTATAACCCAATAATCTGTGACTATGATTCTGAATCATCTCAGTGGGAAATGTGTTGATGGATGAGGAAAGCCTAAACACTGAAGCCTACTATGTTAGAGCCCAATCCCAAATCTTTGACTTTCTAGTTGTGAAATGTAGAGTATGGCACCACATTTATGTGTAGATTAAAATATTGAAACTTCAAGTGAGGACAATTTGCCCATCTCATATAACTTTTCAGAGGACTAAATGAAAAATAGTATGTCAAATGAATAACACAGGAATCTGGCAGGATAGCAGACTAAGTTAACCTAAGTACCTCAAGAAATAAATCTTTAGACACAGTTGATGATATGTAGCAACAATAAAAAATATGAATGCATAACTGAGTTCAGTAGGAAATTAAATTCTTAGGAGGGCAGAAGTAAAAATGATACTTAAGGAAAGTATTAACCACATGAATTAGCATTGAAGTTACAATTGAAGTAGTCAGTAGGTACAAAAAACAAACAACAAAAAATAAAAGAAAAAAATAAAAAAGTAATAGAAGAAAGCAATATTCCCAGCCAGAAAGTTTGAAGAAATTATAACTAAACAAAACACATGTATCCCCTAATATTCTAAAATCTAAAAAAATATACTCATATGGAATGCTGAGAATTTTTAATTGCTTTACTTAATGAAAGGAAAAACCCCACCTAACATACAGGGAGATGGCAAACAACTTGCCTATTTCTACTTGGGTTCTAGGAAAATGCATATACATGTGTATACACACATGCATAGGCATGTATGGACACACACACAAACCTCACATCTGACATAGTGGTTCATTCTTCACAATAGTCAGATATATACTACCCAGGATATAGAAGTTAAGCAATTAGCATAAAGCTTCATCCTGGCTGCCTAACAAAGCAAATGTAAACCTCACTTGAAAGTCATTTCTGTAAGCAAAATTAGGTTGTTCTTGTAGAAAAAGCTCTGTGTATCTGAGCGCACAGTCTCTCATTGCAAAAAAAAAATAAAAAAAAATGAGTTAACATATTAGAAGATTAGAATTGTACAAATATCCCATAATAGACCTATCTTTAACAAAGCAAGACAACAAAATAGTATGCATAACTTAATTTTTAAAATAAACATAAAAATTATAAAAGTGATTCTACATAAAGGCAAATAATTTATTGAAAGTAAAGATTAAATGCACAATAAGCCATAGAATAGACCCAGCTGAAGATAAAAATAATAAAATTGGATGTATATTTAAGCAAATTATACTCAATATAATGCTGTAAAATAAAAGGAAGAAAAAATGAAATGCATTGTTAAAAGAAATGGAAGAAAGAATGAAAAGGTCAGGCATTATAAAAAAATTGAAATTTTATAGTGGGTAAATAGTATAATCATGATTATTTTCCTCAGGTGTAGAAACACTATAATCAATTTTTTTTTTTTTTTTAAACCACAAGCTAGAGCATGGTCAAACTGTAAAGTATCAGAGAATATATACCCTTACTCACTGGTACCTTTTAAAATTATGTAGGAAAAATGTAACAAAATTAAAAATATTAGTTATCTTCTCAATGAGGGAACATACAACAGACTGTTTTTTTTAAACGGTAACTAAAAAACTAACCACCCACCTGGAATTTTTTTACCCAGGTAAACTATAACGCAAGAGTGAGGGTACAATGAAACATATTTTAGTCAATGTATGAAAAGTGTAACATTCATATCATTGTTGAAAGAGACGATGAAATAGTGAAGAGTTATTTTAGAAAAAAAGGGAAAGAAAATCAAGAAGCAAGACTTGGGATGTGAGAAGCAATAAGAGCTAATAGAAATACAGCAGAATGTTATTGTTTATTATACTGGCCAGTATGTACATGGGTGTTACATTATTTTTATACCATATTTATTTTTAAAAAGAAAATTATGAAATACATGAACATGTGAGCTTCTTTCCCATCCAGACATGTTCTTAGATGTTAACCATAAATTATATACTAAATCTCATATTCATCTGTTAAAAATATAAAATAAATCCACACGTTCTAGGTGTTTGGAGGGAGCCCTGTGGAAACATGGATAATAGAATGTATTTATTGATGTTGACCAAAACATATGTCAGAAAGCAGAAGATTTAAAGCGATGTTTAGAGACAATGGAAAGAAAAATAGAAGCAGTCAGATTTGTGAAGCATTGGCAAAAGTCTGAGAACATATATGGCTTATTCAGAATTTTTTTCTCAAACAAAATCACAGGAAGTACTTAACAATGATATTTGAACATGAGAACCAGCTGGCTGACCTTTGAGAGTCAGAATTACTAAAGATTTTGTTTCTTGCTTAAATCTGCAGAGCTTAAAGAATTTTCACCCAAAAGATTTATAACTCAAAAACTAGATTTAACAAGTAAACAGATAAGCAAAGAGATTCACTGTTTGTGTAAGTGAGCCCAAATTTGGAGTCTCCTGATTTCTTTCTTTGCAATTCTTTTTATAATTTCATCTATAATACGACTTCATGGGGACAATAATAGCAACATAATTTCGGACTTTGTGTTTCCATACTCCCGTTTCCGAGTGAGCGACAATATTCTTTCCAATATCTCCAAAAGAGAGAAGAACCTTCTATTTCTAAAGCACCAGAAAACATTATCTCGTGTAATAATGTTCCAAATTGGATCATGTGCTCTACGTGGAATCCACCGCTATAAACAGGGAATGGATTCTGCCAACCGAGCACACTGTTTAAATCAGGCTCTTCCTAACCACACATGACAGTGTGCCACAGAGGAGCAGCCCTTCAAGCAAAGTGTAGTACTATGCAGGAGGGAAAAGTAAACCGATTAATCTAAAAAAATACTGAGTACAATGTTACCTGAAGGAAATGGAATTTGAAGTTTTAATTTTTTTTTTTTTCCTACATGACGTTTGCAGCTAAAATAATCTTGGTAGTCAAGTCACCAAAAACTCATTCTGAAAGCCAAGCTTGAACACAATGGTGATGAGATTAGAAAGAGAAATACCATGGAATTAAGGGCTAGAGGGGCAGTGGGAGAGAAAAGTGAGACTGAAAATGAGAATTCTTTAAGAGTAGCTAGAAGACCACAACTATTAATTCAATATTTAATCATGTTTTGTTTGTTGAGAAAGGGAAGACACATCAGATTAGGAATTTTGAGAACAAATATGGAAACCTATCTCTGCAATAACTAACTTTAGGTGTTCTTTTAGATTAGTTATTAAGAAGACATAGGAAAGGAAATAAAACAAGTGCTACATGGTAGTCCCACCGAGAGACCCTTGAGAGGGATGGTTGACTGCTGCAGACTAGAGTCAAAGTCGAAGTGCATGTGGATGGCCTTGACCCCAGGAAGCCACAGCCTCAGTGTCTCACTTGACTTTTAGGTCATTCTAGTCATGCATGGCGAAGGCCCACAGGTCAATTCACCGTTCTCCTATTCCAGATATCATCCAACTGATCAGGGGCTTTACAATAAGCCAAGACATGCTTGATTTCACATTTTAAAATGAAAATGCATGATTCCACATTTATCTTAACATTGTGAATTCCAGTGAGATTGCACTGTGAAAGGAAAGTCCTAAGGTCATTTTTCCATCTACATCTAGGTCAACTCAGTCCTCATGCATAAGATGAATTAAGAGCAACTGAGACAATACTTTGGTTATGGCTTATTATGTTTAATTATCTATCTATATTTATTTGCATTAAAAACAATTATGCTTTATATAATTCTGAAACTACAGTTTGGCTTTGATAATTCTTGCTAATCTCTTTCCTGTCATATGCATTTTTAAATTCTAGGGCTAAAAATAGTCTATAATATGTAACAGAAATGGGTACCTATTATCATATAATGAATCTCCATAAGGGTAGTACCTCAGACCTCTCACTCACACCTCCATTCCTAACACCTTAAGTGTCCAGTATTTGTTACATAAATGACATATATAAAAAATACTTTATGTTCCTTGAATCTGGTGTGAAAACAAGATCAAATGAGGTAGGATTCCTAGTGAAAAGCCAGCCTAAGTGCTGGCCCATAACAGATATATTATTTATTTAGTGCTGTTATAACAAAATATCAAACTTTGGTGGTTAACAAAACAAAAATGCGTTCTTTCAGAGTTCAGGAACACAGAAGTCCAAAATTAAGGTGTCAGAAGTGTTGCTCTTTTTTGTGGTCTCAGAAGGAGAATTCCTCCCATTGCTCAGAGCAATGCTTTTTTTCTGTTTTTGTGTCATGGGAAGAGGAAAGGATGGAAGAAAGGAAGTTGGTAATTACATGTACTTCTAAAGAATAAGAAGTTTCTTTAGAAATTTTTTTCCATACTAAATGGCAATTCCATTATTTTAAATGTCAAGGAAAATTAAAGAACATCATGTCAATTTTGCTCTTTCTCTCCCCACAAATATTTATCTCCATGTTTAGCATGGGGAACATTTCTCTAAATAGTTCTATGAATTTGATATTCTTTACTTTTTATTCATTTTTGAAATTTGAAACATTGTGTCTGCTTATTTATATGTTATACATTATGTGTTCACTACTTGTCAACTCCACAAGAATGCAAATATTCAAACATGCATATATACAAGTATTTCATGCTAACAAAAATTAGGCACTTCATAGACCTTTCTGTAAAGATACATAAGTTAATACATGAATATTATTTTTAAAATATTTCTGTAAGTCAAATAAAGGCTATATAGTCTGACTGCAAAATAAAAACACTGCAACCTGTTTACATACTCATTTGGATATTACAGAATTTTCAGAGTCATGGCAGATAATGTTTCATTAGGCCAAAATAATGTCATAAGATATAGGCTCAGTTATGTATTTACTATGAACACATACTCTTAATAAAGAAAATTTGCTTGCAAAATTTATTCGATCTATCTCATTTGCCATTTTTAATTAACCAATCATTCTGACTCAATTACTGGTCAGAGAAAGGTGCAAACTTATATTTGGAAAGTGTAGGAAATTCAAAATATGTATAAAATAGATGAGTCTGCGCAACAAGAGTGGTGTGCTGGATTATAAATACTTAAATGTTCTTCCCTTTGAGACTGAAGTTTAAGATAACTTGATACAGGTGTATGAGTTTAAAAAGTAATTTCAGTCTTTCTCTACCTGTGATCACCTGCCAGGCACTTAGGAAAGCAGTGGAGGACCCAGCAAGCCTTCAAAGCGAGTGGAGGCAGCTGTGCTGTGGCATTTGGATGCTGTGTGAGGTGATGCTGTGTAAATAGTCAGGCCAGGCCTGTGATGCTTAAAAATGAGGAATATTAATAGACAGCAATATGCAAGGAAAGACAGGAATGTGATTTTAGGTGTTGATCCAGCCCTTTTGCTAACAATGTCATGTTTACATGAAGAAGACATTTTCCCAGGTGGAAAAAAGAGTGCAATAGAGTGATTGGAGTGATTCAAATTTACCCTCCTTTTCTTGAACTGCCTCATCTAATTTTGTTCATTTGACCCTGCACAAGTCATTTAACTTCATAAATATGCAGAATAGTGACCATTTATTTAATTTAGAGGTAGGCAAATTAAGTCTCAGAGAAAGGCAGTATGAACCTATTGAAATAATTTTAAAAGAAGGAAATTTACATATATATATATGTATATATATATATGTGTGTATATATATATATGTATACACACTCTTGAGAAAGTATTTAGCCATATATGTCTCTATTTTTCATAGCACATGGCTAGATAGTTTCCAGACAGCCTGTTGGTGTGTGTGTATGTGTGTGCTCATGTGAGTATATATACCCCCTATAAAGATCCACACAAACTTATGGCCACTTGTATGTATATGTGTGTATGTGCATGTGTGTGTACGTACACGCCTATATAGATCCACACAAACTTATGGCCACTGTGTGTGTATACGTGTGTGTATGTGCACATGTGTGTGTGTGCGTACACCCCCTATATAGATCCACACAAACTTTGTGGCCACCGTGTGTGTGTGTGTGTGTGTGTGTGTGTGTGTGTGTATACCTATATACATATGTTAATGCAATTAACTGAACCAATGGGCTTATGGAATATGTTATTTTCAGTGAGAAGAAGATCATGTTCAATTACACAGGCTTTGCATTTGGATAGACCCATATTTGAATACTAGCCTCACCACTTACTACTTCTGTCATGAACTCATATTCTTTTTTTTTAATTTATATTAAATTATAGCTGTGTACATTAATGCAATCATGGGGCACCATACACTGGTTTTATAAACAGTTTGACACATTTTCATCACACTGGTTAACATTGCCTTCCTGGCATTTTCTTAGTTATTGTATTAAGACAATTATAGTCTACATTAAATAAGTTTCACATGTACTCTTTTAAGATGCACCACAGGTGTAATCCCACCAATCACCCTCCCTCTGCCCATCCTTCCCTCTCCCTTCCCTCCCTCTCCCCCTTCCCTATATTCTTAGGTTATAACTGGGTTATAGCTTTCCTATGAAAGCCATAAATTAGTTTCATAGTAGGGCTGAGTACACTGGATACTTTTTCTTCCATTCTTGAGATACTTTACTAAGAAGAATATGTTCCAGTTCCATCCATGTAAACATGAAAGAGGTAAAGTCTCCATCTTTCTTTAAGGCTGCATAATATTTCATGGTGTACATATACCACAATTTATTAATCCATTCGTGGGTCGATGGGCACTTGGGCGTTTTCCATGACTTAGCAATTGTGAATTGGGCTGTAATAAACATTCTGGTGCAAATATCTTTGTTATAATGTGATTTTTGGTCTTTGTTATAATGTGATTTTTGGTATATACCTAGTAGAGGAATTATAGTATTGAATGGCAGATCTATTTTTAGATCTCTAAGTGTTCTCCAAACATCTTTCCAAAAGGCATTTATTAATTTGCATTCCCACGAGCAGTGTAGAAGTGTTCCCTTTTCTCCACATCCACGCCAACATCTCTAGTCTTGGGATTTTGTGATATGCGCTAATCTTACTGGAGTTAAATGGTATCTCATGGTAGTTTTGATTTGCATTTCTCTGATGATTAAAGATGATGAGCAATTTTCATATGTCTGTAGGCCGTGCGCCTGTCTTCTTCAGAGAAGTTTCTCTTCAAGTCCCTTGCCCCGCCTGCGATGGGATCACTTGTTCCTTTCTTGCTTATATGTTTGACTTTTCTGTGGATTCTGGTTATTAAACCTTTGTTGGAGACATAACCTGAAAATATCTTCTCCCATTCTGAGGACTGTCTGCTTGCTTTATTTATTGTGTTCTTGGCTGTGCAGAAGCCTTTTAGTTTGATCAGGTCCCAGGAGTGTATTTTTGAAGCTGCTTCAATTGCCCAGGGGGTCCTCCTCATAAAATACTCGCCCAAAACTATTTCTTCAAGTGTTTTCCCTGCACTCTCTTCTAGTATTTTTATAGTTTCATGTCTTAAGTTTAAATATTTAATCCAGTGAGAGTCTATCCTAGTTAATGGTGAAAGGTGTGGGTCCAGTTTCAGTCTTCTACAGGTTGCCAGCCAGTTCACCCAGTACCATTTGTTAAACAGGGAATGTTTTCCCCACTGGATGTTTTTAATTGGCTTATCAAAGATCAAATAATGGTAAGAAGCTGCGTTCATCTCTTGGTTCTCTATTCTGTTCCAGACTTCTACTTCTCTGTTTTTGTGCCAATACCATGCTGTTTTGATCACTATCGATTTATAGTACAGTCTTAGGTCTGGTAGCATGATTCCTCCTGCTTTGTTTTTATTTCTGAGTAATGTCTTGGATATTTGAGGTTTTTTCTGATTCCATATAAAATGAAGTATTATTTTTTCAAGATCTTTAAAGTATGACAGTGGAGCTTTAATAGGTATTGCATTAAAATTGTATATTGCTTTGGGTAGTATGGACATTTTAACAATGTTGATTCTTCCCAGCCATGAGCATGGTATATTTTTCCATTTGTTAACATTTTCAGCTATTTCTTTTCTTAGAGTTTCATAGTTCTCTTTATAGA
>CAUYPK010044180.1:0-44279 GCA_963574355.1 Loris lydekkerianus
CGTCTTTGGGTACTATGAATGTAATCCACCGTGCAGCCTCTCCATATCCTGTCTTAGGTTGTCCCAGTTTTGGGAGTCTTACCCGTCATTGGTGCTATGGAGGGCGGTGAAGAATAATAGTTAGATTCTTGGTTAATGAGCCAGTGATATTGGACCTCGACCTGATTTAACTGCCTCTAACCTTTTTGTAGGCCTTCAGAGATACTCCAAGCCCACCCACACCCCATGGAACTCCAAGCTACTTAGCTCCCTCCTGGCCACACTATTTTACTTTATTTCAAGCCAGTATCCAAATCCCTAACACTTAATAATTAGGTAATTAATTGTTCCAGTGTGCTATTTCCTTGTCCAACTTCATTGTAAGATGCACAGGAGTCATACCACATTTTCTTTGATTTTCATCCTGCCCCCTCCACAAGGGCACAATAGTCACTCAACAAACACTCTGTATGCTTCATTTCACATGAGGGTTGAACCCAGGCAGTTTTCTCTTCTTTATTTTTCAGAAAGCACCAACAACTGATGCCACTGGGCCACGACAGGGACTACATATCCTACCTGGCCAGGTGACTGGCTAGATTTCTCCACCATAAAGGCCGTGCCACCTTCCCTTTGCACCAACTGGGAAGTACCTAGTGGGGAAATACTCCAAGACACTTTCTAATCATAAGATTCTAGGGCCTTTTCTCTCATGCTCAGGTTACATCTTCTACAGATTCCCTTGAAACTCTTCCGCCCCATCTGACCTGTTGTGCACTTTAACTAACTGCTCTTTGTTCTGCTGAAAGGATGGGAAGAGGGTAAAATAGTCACCTAGTCGGGGGTCCTCAGACTTTTTAAACAGGGGGCCAGTTCACTGTCCCTCCGACCGTTGGAGGGCCGGACTATAGTTTAAAAAAAAAACAACTATGAACAAATTCCTATGCACACTGCACATATCTTATTTTGAAGTAAAAAAAAAAAATAAAAACAGGAACAAATACAATCACACTGCCTCATGTGGCCCGCGGGGCCACAGTTTGAGGACCCCTGATAGATGCTAGCCCTGTTTTGACGTCTCTGATCCCAGCTCCACAAAGTGGGGACTAAACAGGAAGTGGGTCATTCCCCAATCTAGGTTGTAATTCCGTCCCTATATCTATACTACCATTGTCTTGCTGGTAACAGCCCTTCACTTTATCAATGGAGTAAGTAGTTTGGAGAAAGCAGTATCTCTCAGAGTCCTCTGGGCACTATGGGGGCAGGAAGAAAGTAGGATCTGTAGTTTTCTCTGGTGACTGGCCACGGGGCCAGTGGTCTCAGTGCTCACAAATCAGAACCTGCCCTGTCTTACCATGCTGGCTCACTGGGGGAAAGTTTTTATACTATTAGAAGTTCATGAGCTCAATAAAACAATCATAATTTTCACTTAAAGAGGTTTTCATTCAACTCCTCCCTCCCCAATCTACTTAGTAAATTCACACACACATAGGCAGACTAGATTAGTGGTTATTTATGGCTGGAGGGGAGGATGGGGCAATAGCTAAAATGCTTTTGAATGTTCAACAGTTGATTGAGGTGATGGCTGTGCACATCTGTGGACATATCATAAATTATTAGTTTATAGCCTTTAAATTAGTGAATTGTGTAGTATAGAAATTTCATCCCAATAAAGCTGTTTTATACACAAACTGACAAGGAAACAGAGAACCCTAAATCTCCCTGTGCTGATGGCAGAGACTGGTAGAACACCCAGACATGGTCTTAGGTGAAGTCGAGAGAGGTTTAAAGAGGTTAGATAGCAGGGAGGGCCCTGTGGGGAGCTTGCAGGGAGCAGGGAGCAGGGAGCCTCAAGGACTGGAGGAGGGTCAGAGCCCCGGCTGGGTGGATGCAGCACTGTTGATCTCAGGGTCTGAACCGGCAGATCATCAACCAGCTCATCTCTTCTGATGGAAGAGATGCCTGATGGGGTGGGGACACTGGGCCATGCTGCCCTCCCTTGCTCAGCGCCCCAGCCTGACTCAGGACTTCACTGCCTACCAGCCCTCTCTCCCACCAGCACCAAAAGTGCTAAAGGGCTGGGGATCTCAGGGCTTCCAGGAAGTGAAAAGTATAGCTCCCTCCAAAAAATAGACAGATGGAGGGAAAAATGAATAGACAGAGCAGAGGGGGAAGAGACTGATTGTCAGATACCAGCATGAGAGAGGGACCAAGCACAAGGAGAGAGAGTTGACCTGAGTGGAAAGGTAGGAAATGAAGAAATATAAAGCCACGAAAGACAAGGAGAGGGACCCAAAGACAGGAACCGAGAGCTAGGCTGATGTCGGGAGGGCTGAGGCAGCTGAAGACTACAGCCAGCCACTGAACAGCTAAAGCTGGGAACAGCTTTATTTATACAGTACCTTAACAAGCTCGCATAAATCTTAACACATGAGGTAAAGATCAACCTTAAAGAGGAAAAACTGTGTGCTTGCCCATAAGGAGGAAAGGTGGTGGAGACAATGTTGTTAAAGGAGGAGAGTGGTTGGGGGTCGCTCCCTGAGCATTACCCAGGCTGGGGGGGGGCCTGACAGCCACAGCCTGCTCCCCACAAGAGACGATAGAGATTAGATAGATAGATAGACAATACAGATAGATGATAGATAAATAGATAATAGATAGATGTACATAGAGGTGGAGATTGGGGATAGATAATAAATAGATATACATGACAGAGACAAATGATTGGTAGATGTAGATAGATAAATGGACATAGACGATAGATAGTTGATAGAGACGGACCTCTACTTATTCCAAGAGATAGGATAGTGAGGTTATCATGGTTTGGACCTTCCTATCCATGTGATGCTGAGCAGGTAAGTTAGGTCTAACCCTCATTTGAGGGGATGGAGATGGGGCTTACTCCATCAGGTGGTTCTGGAGGTTCAGTGAAAACAGGAATGGGAAATAATAGAAAGCCCGGCACACAGTAAATAATAAATGTTAGGTGGTGTTAGTCTTCATCTTATGATGAACTTACAGCACGTATGAGAAAGCTGAGAGCCTAGAATAGAAGCGAGGACTGTCACTCTGGTCTCACTGTTAGCAGGTTATGAGCTGGCTTACACCGGAAAAGGCCAGCGTGTTCACAGTGAGGCTAAGTCAGAATAAGCACCTCCGGTTGGGCGCAGTGGCTCATGCCTGTAATCCTAGCACTCGGGGAGGCCGACAGGTAGATTGCTTGAGCTCAGGAGTTCAAGACCAGCCTGAGCAAAAGTGAGGGCCCCCCGCCCCCATCTCTACTAAAAATAAAAATACTGAGGCAAGAGGATCGCTTGCGCCCAAGAGTTGGAGGTTGCCGTGAGCTGTGACACCACATGGCATTCTACCCAGGGCAACAGCTTGAGACTCTGTCTGAAAAAATAAATAAATAAGCACCTCCACCTGAACTTAATCCTGGGTGCAAGGAATGCTGAAATCCTGATCAGAAGAGAGCCTCTGAATCAGGGATTAGGGTCTCGTTTTATGTTTTTATTTTTTTTTTATATAAAAAGATTTATTGAAATTTATGAATGACAGACATAAAACTCAAAGTTTGGCTCTTCTGAGGGGCAGGAGAAAAACTGGTGCAGATGTTCTTTTATACAGATGAAACATGGGGTAGGAAACAACACATCACTTCTAAAGCAATCCAGAAGAGGGACATGAAAGCAAACCTGTACATTCACTAGGAATTTGCAGACATTTAAGATTTCCACTAGGTAAGAAAATACAATTTTGCGTTAGTTCTTCCATGTTCAGGTATGTGAAAAACAAAAACAAAACAAAACAAAAAAAACCCAGCCGATATGCAGCAATGTCGTTTTATGGTGTCAACCTGCAACACGGAGACGCTTCTGTGGCTGCCGAAGGTGGACCCAGAGGCAGGGCTTCCCTCCCCCCCCCAGTGAGGGACTTGGGCATTATAAACTCAGGTACCCCTTTGTTTTGTATTCTGCACTCAAAAGTTCCTGATGGCTAATTGGGGATCAATATAAGTCACATCACTGTGATTGGGAGTCTTTTCCTGCTAAGGAAACAGAATATAAGAAAAAGATGTTTTTACTCAGAAACGAACAGCAAAAGCACTCCCTGCAAAAATTATCTGGGCCATTAGGGAAACGAGAAGAAGCTCCCTGGTAATTTGGGAGAAATACCTCAGATTTAAATGGGCCCTTCACAGGTAGAGGAACAGGTGAGCTCACAGCCTGAAGCCTCTCCTTAGGAGGGCTCCTCCTTGGAAATGACTTGCTGCCTCTGGACTCAGTTCCTCTCAGAACTTAGTTCCAGCAGGGGTTTTGTTTTCTTTCAATAAGAGAATCCAGGTAGCACAGGATATGAGGGGGCTCTCGGTGGCACCAGTCAGTGGGCCCTGCAGGCTGCAACTATGGAGGAAGAGGAAACAGGGGAGGGGAGGAGACAGCATTTCCAGCCTCGGGGAAAGCCTCTGTGCTGCCATTTGACTAGGAAAGACTAGGGATCGGGTAATGAAGGAAAGGGTGAGGTACAGCGTGGGGACAGGACAATAGCTCAGTTGTTGTTGTGCAAGCCGCACCTTCATCACCTTTGTCATTTCTTCTTTTGAGCCAGAATCCACCCTCAGCACACACAAAGCTGTCATTAACAGGAGCCTCATGTGCACCTCGGAAAGTGAACCCGGGCACCTGGCTTCAAAGGAACCAGCTTCCTCCTTCAGAGAATGGTTCTCTGGTATGCTGGTTTTCTTAAAGTGTCCGCTTTTTGTTTGTCCAAACTCATTATCTCTTTCTCAGCAGCAGCCAGGACTGCAGCTGAACATTCATGAGTTGGTGGTTTATAGAATTAATACTGTATAGACTGCTGCTGGCCTCTCTCTCTCCAACACACTCCCATTCATATTTATTTATCTCAGAAGTGAAAAAGAAAAACACTACTGACAGACACAGAGTGGGGTGCCTTTTTATACCAGTATGGGTTGGGGGGCAGTTATAGCTAACTGACCTGAATTAGGCAGCTAGACCAGGTGAGGAAGAGAAACATCCACAATGAGCCTGGGGCACCTGCTTAATCAAGTAAATCCAGAAAACAAGGCAGGGAGTGATCTGAAAAGGCTCTCTGCTGTTTTTGCATCTTAAAGGCAAAGCTCTGAGGGTGTGTTGGGGCCCTGCCCTGTGGGGACCTCTGCTCTGAGAAGTCAATAAATCCAAGGGCATTCATTACCCCAGAGGGCCTGACATCAGCCTGACTGGCTTCCATCCAGGCTGATCCAGGGGTTGAACCCCTCTGAGCCTGTTTCTCCCTCTGTAAAATGAAAATTGCATACTGCTTACTGCACTGAGTATTGAAAACAATGCTCAGCAAACATGAAAGAACTCTATGGTAAAGGTGAATGTGCAGTCTGCCTCCTTAATGTTGCAGATGGGAAACTAAAATTCACAGAATTCGTGCAAACCTCAGTTCACAGTCAATTCTGAAACCCAAACTTCTGGCTCATAGTCTAGTGAGTTTGGAATTTTTAAAATTATTATTATTTTTTATGCATCAACCAAAAGGCTCCTAGGGGGAGTTATGCAATTTTTTTTATTAGCGGAGGAGCGTAACAATGTGTCTGTCAGCCCAGCCTGCTCCCCGAGCACCCTTGGCTCTATCTAGCAATTTGAGGACACCTGTAGAAGAGGGATGTGTGGCTACAATCTAGACTCAGTCCTGTGGTCTCTGCCCTGAACTTAATGTGGCATTCTACCAGGGAAAAAGCAAAGCATTACACACTGAGCTCACTGCATTCCACAACAGCCCATGGGGCCCAGGCGTTCAAGGCTACAAAAGTCAAGAGATTTGCCCAAGACCATATGATGGATGAGTTGCTAAATTGGGACTCGAACCTTAGTCTCTGGGCAAATGTTCTTTCTTCTCTACCACATTCCCATGGTCCCTTATGGTGCAGCATCTTGGGGGAAGGAAAAGTGAGAGGAAAGAAAAAGGCTTTTGGCTGAAGATCACTTGGGTTCGCATGGACTATTTTGAAGAATTCAAGCAATTTAAATATTAGTAGCGTGCAGATCTCACTAGCTAGCACACAGGCCAAATGTAGGCTTCCCCTCCTACTAAAGGATACAGATTTACTAGGGTAAAAATGAAAAAGAGAAATTTTCATTCTTTTTAAAAATAATAGCTTGCTGTACTAATCAGCTCCAAAAGACCAAGCCAATGCAGTGATCCATTCACCAACCTAAGAAGGGAGGAAATAAACATCTATGAAAATTTCAAATATTGCAAAAAAATTTATGTATTTGAAGAGAATTGAGGAGAAAAACGTCTACATGTTTCCTGGCTTTCATGACACTCTACTACCTGCTAGCTCAGCAGACAGTCCCCTCTTGTTTTTCCTTCCTTCCTTCCTTCCTTCCTTCCTGTTGCCCTCCCTTTCTATGATCATTAATTAATCATTTTCACAAGTACTGAGCACCACCAGCTGTTCCAGATGCTGTAATGAAACGGGTAAGAAGACAAAAGAGGTTCTGCTCTAGAGGTGTCTGCCTTCTTAAATTGTAGCCGTACATTGTTGAGTGCTCACTATGTAGTGATCACAAAGGAAAATAAAATCGTTTCCTAATACCATTTTCCACTCCAGGAGTCTCCCCAATTTGACAGGCATTTCTTCATAAATACTCACAAGTTCACATTTCCCTTTGAGGTGACCAAGGAATAAAGTGATATAATGCCTATCAGGCAGTATGTCAGTGGCAGAAATAATAATAACAATAACATCAGCCATAGCCACAAACATGGTAAGAAAAAAAATTTAAGTTCAATTCACAAACTGAACTCAAATTATTATTTAAGAAAACACTAAAAGAGCTGAACTATTGCCATCCTACCTCAAAACTATATCTTGTTTCTAGCAAAAAAGCACCAGTGAAAGACTCATAAGGTTATGTTGAATTTCCGTGAGTAAAACCACAATTCTAACTTTGAAAAAGTGTTTTAAAATAGTACAAGGATGCATGTTTGTTGGCTTTCCTAAGAAACATTACCTCAACCATATGACCAGTTGTGAAAATGGGATTCCTCCTGTCCTCCGTAGATTCTTAGATCATGAGAAATCTTGCTTCTCCCAATGCCTCTGACCTAAAAGGTCAGAGGGCAATAATGTTCTTTGTTGTGCATACTACAATTTTGTAGAAAGCAAGCGGACTAGGGAATAAAATTTAAAGATACTCAGTTGAAAATTGCTGTCAATGGGCTATTTCTTTTCAAAGTTAGATGATGTAAGAAGAACATCCTCTTTGCTACTCCAACTCCAAATAGCCACCTGCACTTTTATATTTTTTCAAAATACTTGGAGGAGGCAAAAATACCCTGCAGTCCCTGCCAACACAGAGACAGAACAAGGAGGAAATGTTTCCATTGCTTTATAGAATCCTTCAGCTCTGTCAGCTTCCACATAATTCATTCTTTGACTCTTACAGCCTCCGTGGAGCACAGATATCATCTGAGCTTGTAGAAACTTAGAGGTCCAGCATTCCTTGGTCAATGCTAACACACCCTTTCAGATGTTTGCCATGCATATTATTGTTAGGAAGTTACTTACATGGGAGCAGGACAGATGACGGATGTGGTTATGCTATTTTGGATTGGTTTGGGTCAGGCTGACCTGGGCTCTTATGGGAATTAGGCTGATTAAGACTTTGCAGGTGGGTTGTTTTCAAGACCTTGCAGGTGTTGAATTAAGACCCTGGTAGACTTCCAAGCAGCAGCTGATACTCCTCAACATTGTGTGTAAAACCCAAAACTGTGCTTTCCACAACGCGTGCAGTCACTAGAACGAGGCCCAGCTTGCTGTGCACATTGTTAATGAACTTTATTGTTCTTGCTAAAACTTTATTTTTCAATTATTTCAGCAGTTACCTGAAGCCACTCAGGTACTACCTCAAGGATTCAGAAAAGTGCTGCAGTGACAAAATCTGTTGAACTGTTTAACTCATCATTTTTGAGACTTAATGTGATCATGGAAATCTCTTTCCTCTAAAACCCATTAACATCTCTTAGAGTCTTTGAAATATTTTCTGGCATAATACTGATTGAGACAATTTCTCTCTCTTTCTCCCTCTCTCTCTCACACACACACACACACATGCACTTTGCATGACAATCTCAATGAAACATTTCTAGATCACAAAAGGAGTGCATAGTAAGTTCTGAGTGAATAAATAGGTTGATAAACTAATAAACAAAGGAGTCAGTGGATTTACCACAAGGCCTTCACACCCCAATGGAAGTCTTGGCAGCAGTTGGCCAGGTACTCCTACCTCCTACCCCCATAGGGAGGATTCATGGAAATGCAAAACTCACAGTGCTGGGGTCACCCCTGGGTCCAGCCAGCCTAAAATGGCACATTACTGGTGCATAGACAAAGAAGAGGCAAAGGAAATATCAGACTCTGGGGTTTAACATGAGATGATATCACTATAAACTGTTCCAGGGCTGGGGGACTGAGAACTCTTAAACATGCTAGGCCATTTCCTACCAAAGAGGGTACCTGGTGTTTATGCAGAATAGAAAATAAAAGGTATGTTCAGGGCCACAATATCTTATCCAAAACCCTTGGGGCAGGTGTGTTACAGAATTCAGAATTTTCAGATTCCCATATGCCATTTAGAGTAGACCCTCCATAGTTGACCACTTCCCTACACTGAGCACCCCCTTGAGTTGACCTAATTTTCATAGACCAGACATGCACTACAGGTATCAGTACAGTAAGTCTGCTTCCCTATGTTGACCACCTCCATAAGTTGACCAGTCTGTTACGGTCCCTTGGGTGGTCAACTTACAGAGGTTCTACTGCATTGTGTAACTGCACTCCCTGGGGCCTTAGGGCCCTGCCATATTCACACGTTCACATTTCTGCAAGGACCCATGAATATTCATGGTGAATGGGAAAAATAAGGCCTATAAATAGTTTCAAGTCAGCTCAGGTTATATTTTACTGCCAAAATGGTGTCGGGTATACAAAACACTTTCAGTTTTGATAGCATTCTGGATTTTAGGATTGTACGCAGAAAAGTATGGGTCTTTAATGTGCCTCTCACAAGAAGGATACCTTGCTACAAAGAGGAAAGGGTTTCAATGAGTCTGCGCAGCAAATCTAAGGACTTTTCATAAAGAGAAAGAAAACACATTTCCAGTACCTCGTAGTGCTCTTGTTTGTAAGCAGGAATTTAGACTTTTATTTAGGATCAGTGCACTTTGGACCTTGCTTTAATGTCATCTGCTTTAATTTGGAATCTACTTTAAAGGGAGTCAAATCTATGTTCACCCTCGAAAGGACTCACAAGAACTTTAAGCTGTTTTGGTCACATTAGGAGTGGCCTGAGGAAGAGGGGGTTTCCAAGACTAAAGGATGAAGAACAAAGGTTTAATGATTCATTCACTGATAAATTTCTAAATTCACCAAAATGCCTACCATTTGGGGTGAATTTAAATTCAATCACATTTTTTAATGAGCCCGGTGACGAGGACACAATGACTTGTTTCTCTCCTTAGATGAGCTTCCAGGAACTCAAATTTTCTTCTTTTGACTACTGGTTTTATGGCCTCATGATCTAACCTAGAAAGAAAGGTTAAATGCAGACATGTTATCCAAGGGGCCTACAAATTTCTCATAACATTTCCAACTAAATTCTCACAACACAATCAATTATTTGCCTCAGTAAGGTGTATGTATTCCACAATATGAAGAACTTGGCCACTTCAGTAATCAAACAATGATAGGTGTCCCAGTGTCAAAAATAGTTGTAAATATCCAATCCTTGACCTGGGCATTATAGCAAGGCCCTGTCTCTACAAAAATGTTTAAAACTGAGCTGAGCTAGGTGTGGTGGTGGCACCTGTAGTCCCAGCTACTTGGGAGGCTAAGGTGGGAGAATTGCTTGAGGCGAGAATTGGAGGCTGTAGTTACCAGCAGGAGGTGTGGTGCTAACACAGCCACACATGAACCTTTCCATTCCTCCTCCTCCTCTTCTTCTAAGGATCTAGCTAGCCACACACACACACACACACACACACACACACACACACACCATCCTCACACACTACCAGGAGAAGTTTGTGCCAAAGATGCTAACTATCCCAGCAAGCTGTGGAATTTGCCCATCTTCTACAGCTCCAGATAAAAGAGATTTCTAACTGCCCCCAGGCACAGATGCCACCTTTGCACTGCCCAGGCAGGTCACCCTCCCCTTTCAATAAACCTGGCCTGAACTTCTCTGCTCTGGTCTCATCTCTGGGCACTACTGCTTACACCTTTCAGTAGTGACCCATGATTACACATGGCACTCCACCCTGGGTAACAGAGTGAGACCCTGTCTCAAAAAAAAAAAAAAAAAAAAAAAAAAAATCCAACCCAGTACACTTTTGGAATATAATACTCAAGGATTCTGTCTATAAAATAGCTGTGGTTTATTCACTGGCATTCAAACAAAGTTGAAGATTGTACCTTTTCTACATCAACCCCTAGGTCCATAGACAAACAGATATAGAGGTTTTACAAAATCAAAGTGCAACAAAAGCTTTAAAATAATATTTAGTTTATGCCTTTCCTTCAGGCAATACTGCACCCAATTCATCAGACACATCATAGTCACTTCTATTTTTAAAGGTCTACAGACATGACAACTCACTGGTGCCTGAATAATCCATTCCTGGTTTAAAGCCCTTCGATGTTAGTTTGTGGTGATGCAGCCCAAAGTTCCCAGATAACAGGCCAGTTACATTACATCTCACTCAGCCACTGATGCTTGATACCCCCACGTAGGGAATTTCCTAAACCTCATACCCAGCTGGGGATTTAGGACAATGACTATCTCTCCATTAATCTTTAATTCCTGAAAATGCTGAGGTTGCTGATAATGGTTGTTTCTCTCCAAGTCTTTAGTGGCATGAACCTGACGCAGCTGCAGTTGCTGCAGGAGGTGATATCAGTGGTGAAGGCCACCTGCATCCAGCTTCTAGACGGCATGTGGTCCTAGCAACTGGACGGCGGCGGCGGCAAGGGCAATCCACGGGGCAGGAACAAAGTGAAGAGAAGCAGCCCCTGGGCAGCCAGAGCTTACTCTGCACCCAAGGGAGGGAGGACCAAAGCTGAGCAACTGGGTCATCCCTGAGGCTCACATCTAGCTCTCTGAGTAGCCAGAGATACTCCTGCTTCTGGGAGAAACGGGGCTCTAAGGGGAATATGCAAAGGGCACAGCGGGTGTTGGGTGGGGGTGGGAGAAGTCCCAAACACGAGGCGGCTTCTCATGGCATCATATTGTAGGCAACTTACACAGAGCCTCAGAATAGTGCCTGGAGCACAGCAGGTGCTTAATAAATAAAAGTCCTGTCCTGGTTTCTTGGTCTGCTCTCTCTAGGTACCAGATTCTTGATTTCACTGTCAGTTGAGTCCCCCTATTTAAGCACTTCTATTCATTAACACTGTGTACAAATCCTTAAATCACAACTTTTTAGTGAAAGAATTAGTTTAAAAGTGATTGACAACCAGCTTGGACAACATAGTGAGACTCTGTCTCTATAAAACATAAGAAACTATATAATTTGAAATATTTTCACCAAACTGGTTAACATAGTCTTCACAGCATTTTCTAAAACCAGCACATTGTACCCCATGACTTGCATTAATGTACACAGATATGATTTAATTAAAAAAATAAGAAGAAGAAATTAGTCAGGTGAGGAATCATACTTCCATAGTTCTAGCTTCTTAGGAGGCTGAAGGGGGAGGATTGCTTGAGCCCAGTTTGACATTAAAGTCTGATCATGCCACCGCACTTCAGCCTGAGTGTGGGAAAAAGAGTGACATCTTGTCTCTAAAAAAAAAATTGTTTTTAAGTGATTGACAACAGCAACAAAAAGATTAGATTCCCAGTAATATAACATTCTCAAAATAACTAAATTATAAGACTGGAGAACAGATTAATGGTGACCAGGGTTTAGATATGGAGGCTGATATACTGGGGCAGGTGAGATCCTTGTATTGGAACAGTTATGTATCTTGATTATGGTGGTGGTTATAAGAATCTACCACCAGTTGAATATGATAAAACTGAATAGAGCCACACACACACAGACATGAATGAATTATATATGCAATTTGCTGAACAGTTAAGGTAGGCACAAATATACTCTGTTTTATTCTGATGTTAAATTTCCACCCATTCTTCACTCAGAGATTGGGAAAACCCTGATGCAGAGCAATCACATTGCAAAACTCCAGGGTCACCCTGCATATTGTAGTCTCTATGAAGAGCATCTTCTGTAGTTATGCAGTGTACAACCTACGCAACAGTACACACCAAGGTACCTTTATTCAAGTATTGCAAAGTAATGCATCTCAGTTGCTGGTGCTTTTCATCTCGGATTCATGATGGCTTCCTGTACTTCAAACTGTTCTACCTTTCAAGCCAGTCTGGATTGGAATAATCACACTTTTATACCAACAATAATATTTGGATTACAGAGAATGCTCAGTTTTTCAGTCTGCAATTGCTCAAACTTCAGACATAAAAGAGAAGTTTCTTTTCACTTATTCAATAGCACCTTACTGAGCACTTACTATGGACTATGAAGATTGCTTCCTGTCTGGTCATTACTGTTGCCGCAGAGAACCACAGCTCACGTATATGCCGGTGCAGTGCAGTGGCATGAGACATCTCATGCTCCTCTACCGGCTGCTCTGCCAAATACTTTTTATTGAGAAACAGCTTTTCTCTGTAGCTCAGCTATATATTCCATTCCCTAACTTGTTGGCAGAAAGAGAATTTCTAGTGTGAAATATACCCAAAACAGGACACCCCTCTGTGCAGCAGCTGACACTGTCATTTCCTTACAACTAAACTGTCGATCTTGGCTGGCAGTAGACCTTTTTGTTCAATTATTTCAACCTATTGGCATGCGGGCCATTCATAATTGTGTGGCTCGGGAAAGCTGGTCCCAGGACAAGCCCAAGTGTTGACTCAAGGTAACAGGTGACGAATGGGCAAGGTGAGGAGGTGGTGGCAGGGGTGTGCAGGGAAGAGGCGGGCCGAGCCAGTGACTCAGGGGGCTCCCCTTTGTGGGGAAGGGAGAGGCAGGTAGAGCCATAGAAGAGAGCCATAGAAGCCACACCCAGCATGGGTTCTTTCCAGATCTGCTCCTCCCACCCCCAATTTCCCATCAGACACAGGTGCGAGAGGTGTTCAAAGGCTGCTTCCTGAGCAGTGTGTTGGAACAAGGCCAACAGGTGACCTCAGAGTTTGGCACTTTCCCCATGCTCCTGAAAGAAGACTAACCTTGAAGGTTTTTGTAAAGGTTTAGAGAATGAATAAAGGGAGTGAGAGGGGTGAGATTTTCGCTCCTGGATCCAGCATTTTCCTGGAGCAACGTTTGTCACACATACACACCCGTCACCACCTCCTCCCTCCTACGCACACCACCACTAGCAGCCCAACTCCTAATCAGCTTGGGGCAGGAAGGAAGCAAGGTGGCAGAGGAGCTGAAATAATCACCTGTCCCAGCTTTAGAGAAGGAAAAGAGAGAGACAGAAGCTGGCACAAAAAGAAGACTTTGCCTAGACTCTACTGACCTGGCCTCGCAAGGAAAGAAAAGGCTGTACGTTTTTGTTTGTTTGTTTGTTTTTGAGACAGAATCTCACTCTTTTGCCCCAGGCTAGAGTGTTGTGGTGTCATACTTCACAGCAACCTCAAACTCCTCCTAGGTTCAGGTAATTCTCCTGCCTCAGCCTCCCAAGTATCCAGGACTACAGACACCCACCACAATGCCCAGCTAGTTTTCTATTTTTAGTAGAGACAGGGTCTTACTCTGGCTCAAGGTGATCTCAAACTCCTGATCATAGACAATCCACCTGTCTTGGCCTCCCAGGATGCTAGGATTATAGGCATGAGCCACTTCGATGGCTAAAAGGCTGTATAATTTTAAAAAGGAGGAGGAGGAGGAGGCCAACTCCTCTCATCCTTAACCATAAGACGAGTTTGAATCTAATCTGCATCACTTTCTAGCTGTGTGACCTCAGACAACTTTCTCCACCCCCGCGTGCCTCACCTTCCTCATTGGAAAACGGAGATGATGAGAATGATGACGGTGATGACATTACCAATCTCCAAAGATTTTCAGGGAGGCTTAAATGTGTTGACACGCATGAAGCACAGAGAAACACCATGCACTCAGGAATGCTCGGTACACTGAGGACATTCTTAGAAACTCCGGCCAGAAACCCTTTCACACACCCCAGCTCCCTCAGAGATGCCATTTGCGCCCTCTGTCTCTTCCTGTCTCCCTGTCTTGCGTTCTTCCAGCGTCCCTCCTGAACATGTCTCTTCCCTGTCTCCTTCCTCCCTACCCCAGAGGTATTCAGTCTCAGGATTAAGTGCTTTAGGGTCTGACCCAGGAGAATTCAAAGCCTCACTCTACCCTCTTTGCTTGAGCAAGTGCCTGGATTTCCTCACCTGCAACCTGGATCCCCCACTCTGCCTCCCAGACCTAGCTGCAGCCCAAGGACACCAGTGAAGGGCAGGATTGCCAGCCCTGAGCAGAAGCTCGGCATTCCCCAGGCACCTCCTTCCATGGCAGCCGATTCTCTGCTTCTGCAGTCACTCCAAGTTTCCCTTTCTTTTCTTCTGTCCTCCACATCACATTAGGATAATGAGAGCTGCCATTTACTGGACACGTATTGCCTTCCCAGCACCATGCTAAAATCTTGCTCCTGCAGTCCTCACAACCATCCCAGACTTGAGTTCTGCCTTCTAACCCCAGAGGTCTGCTGCATTTCCAAGTAACTGAGTGTTGCTGTGAAGACCAACAGCAATAGAGGCTCAGTGGGAAAGGGAGAGGAAATGATGAGGTGGAGTTTTGCAGAATGGCCAAGCCCCCTACCCCCGCCCCCACCTCCATCTGCCTGAGGCTGAGGTCAACTGAGACAGCTGGTCCTTCTAACAATCCAGTCACCCACAATGCTGAGGGTCCCCAGAAAATATCTGTTGTTGCTGTAACAACAGTTCAGAAGCCCAAGTGACAATTTGGGGAAGGTATTTAATTTCTCTGAGCCCCAATTTCCTCATCTGTGTAATGAAGACAGTAGCAGCTCCTTTCTCACAAGGCCATTAGGAAGATAAAAAGGGACCCAGTGCACCCAATGTCTCTCCCAGTGCACATCTCACCCTGAGCCCTCCACAAGTGTCCGCCTCAAGCCCTGGAGGTCACCCCTGGCCTTGTCCACCTGCCAGCTGCTGACGCTTGCTACTTTCTTACCCTCTCCAAATCTCAGCTACCTACCTAGAAAATCAGTTCTGGGAGGGTAGGGTAGATGAAGTAAGTTGCTGAAAGCTTGTCTTCTTTTATCCTTGGACCATCTACAAGTCTCCTCCCCTCTGCAATGTGCACCTTTCCTCAGCCTTCAAGGAAGAGAGAGAGAGAGAGAGAGAGAGAGAGAGAGAGAGAGAGAGAAAGTGGGGACTGGCTAAAAAAGAGCACTTTGCCTCTACGTCATTGGCCCAGTCTTGTGGGTAAAGAAGAGTCGGCATAATATTTTTTTAAACAGAATAGGACAACACCCATCCCCCCCTCCCAGCCCCGACACAGACTGGCTGGAAAACCCCAGTCCCTCTGGTTCTTAACCACCAGACAGGGAAGTCTCCGCTGAACAATGTTGAGACAGATCCTGCGAGGGGCAGATGAGGAAGAGAGGGGGACAGAGGGCCTGGTTCCAGCCTGTGTGTGCATCTGAAATGCCAAATCCACCAGCACACTGACGTCCTTCAGCCTGAAGGGGACAGAAACACCTGGCGGTCTGTGGTGAGGCAGAGCCTGTTCACAGGACCAGGAGCATGCGGGCAAAGTCCACGGCCCTTGCCTTGGAAGTGTCAAACATCCTGGGCCCCTTAGTCAGAGTGCCTGGCTGTGTTCCATGTTATTGTGACCTCTGGTCCTGGGCTGGTGCAAGACAACCGCTTGGTGACTCTTCAGGCACTCCAGGAGCTAGAGGCCTGCTGTTTTCTTCCCCTGTCCAGCTGTGTTGTCTGGCAAGGGCCAATCAGGCCCCATGAAGGAGGAACGCCCTGGCAGTGGTCTCAAAGGCCTTTCTGTGAAGGTCAGTGGCTTGGATGTTCCTATTTTTTCACATTGATTAAATGCCAATGGCATGCTGAGCCCCAGAGAAAGCAGAGGTAGACAGTCGGCGCGCACTCTGTGCAGAGATAAACAGAGGCATTGCATTCCAAGGCTCTGAGGGAAGGTGCCCCTTGAAGCCATGGAACAGCTTTTGTCCATGTAGTCACCTTTAGGGGTGTTCTCAGAAAGTTCCATTCCAGCGCTAGTGATAGGATGAATCAGAGCCTGATGACTTCTTGGCCGCAGTGACACTTAGCCTGGAGCGCCAGCCTTGCTAGCCACTCCCCAGACAACAGGCTTCCCTCGACCTCCCTGCACTCCAGGCACTCAGTAATGAAAGGACAGCTGGAGGCAGGGCACTGGCCCTCAGGGTTCTTCACAGTCATCTAACATGGATCAGCCTGTCCCAGGGTGAAGGCAGTGCCGGATGTACACTGACCTGGAAGGAAAAGCCGCCACCTTTGGAAGGAGCCAGGGAGGGCAGTAGGAGGGGTTGGCAGAGCAGGGACTGGCACGAGGGATGAGATACACAGTTTCCGTTGCCCACCATCTCCAGCTGTCCCAGCACTGCACGCAGGGTGGGGGCTGGCACAGGTGGTCCCTCAGCTCTCTGGCTAAGGAGTGCTGGCTCTGGCAGGAGGCCAGGCTTAAGCCCTGGCTCTAGCCTCACTGGGGACAATTACTTCTCTCTGGGCTTCAGAATCCTCTGTGGTAAAATAAGGAGATTGGATCTGATAGGTTTCCAAAGGTCCTTCAAGCCCTGTGATTGAACAGCATGCATGGAGTCTAACCAAGCATGTGGGGCTGCCCCCTCTTGGGAAAGGGCAGAGGTAGAAGATCAAGGTGTGACAAGAAGACCTTCGTGGGATTCTCCCATGAGCAATGTTCTTCCCCGGCTCATTACCCCCCTGCAGGGTCTTGCCAGATCCTCTGGCTTTGACCCAAAATGTCTCTGCTCCCAGCATGCATCTTTGCTCACCTTTGGAATGACTCATGACAACTAGGGGCAGGGAGCCCCAGAGCATGCCCACAAGTCATTGCCCGTGTATCCCTTGCCCAGGTGCCACTGCTGGGAGCTGTCAGAGCTGTCAGCTGTTCCTAAGCCTGAGGAGCTCCTTGAGTTACAAACCTGAGAGGACATGGAAATTGAAATAGGAGAAGCAGCAGTGGGTGGGGGCCCAGGGCTCCTGGGGCAGCTATGTAAAGACAACCCAGCCAGAGTGACCATATTATTTATTGGCTCTCTCCGGGACACATATATGGTTATAAAAAGAACCACTTTGTATCACTAACACACTGTCCAGCTTCCTGGTGAATCGCTGTGGCATCACTGCACTTACTCAAAGACAATCACTGGGCAGGGAAGTACCTGATGATTGCCTGCCAGCATCACAGTTATTTTTTCCTAAGTGCCTTATAGGATGTGGGGTTCAGACAAAAGACCGTCCAGTTCACAGTGGAGGGGGGAGCCCCCACGGAAGGGGAGGGCCTTTCTCAGGCCCACCCAGCAAACCCAGACAGAGCTGTGCCTTGGCCAGCAGGCAGGCCAGCATTCCCAGAGCCCCAGGCACCCTGCCTCTATGCAGGGAAAGGATAGGAGGGCTGGGGACATTCTAAGAGCCAAAAAAGCCCACAGTGTTCCTGCCACCCTGCAAACCACCAGCCTGGACTGTGGGGAGATGAGGGCCGCCGTAGGGGAAGAAGGCCAGCCGATTGGAAGTGATGTCATGTGGCCACAGCTAAAAAAAACACTCTGGTGTTGAGTGCCATGGCCTTTATGCCTCGGTAGTTGCTACTCCAAGGAGTGGGTTTCACCAGGTTGGATCGAGTGGCTGCTTCCTGGAAACCAGGCTTCTGGTTGCTAGGACTGATAAGGCAGAGAAAGCGCTACCCTCAGCACTCATGGGAAAACATTTTGACATTGAAGAGAAGCTGGGACATGTTAACAGTTGAGAAAGAACAGAGCAGCCCCAGCCCAGAGGGGACTCAGATTACCAACTCCGAGTGCCACAGGCAGTGCATCAGACAGTACCTGCTCCTCAGATGGAGAGACAGCAATCCTCAAAGGACACGCCACTGACCATGGTGCATCCTGTCCTCTCCAAAATGGCCTCAAGGACGCCGCCTCCACTCTGGAGGGCTGTGGGCCTCTACAGCACACACGGGGCAGCCAGCCACGCTGGCTGTGGGCACCCATGTGAAGCACCACGGTGCTATGGACAAGGACAGGAATCATGGGGGAAGCTCTGCAGCCCCTAATAGGGACAGAATCTGCACCAGCAGCTGTGGGCAGATGGGTGTTAGCCTTGGAGCCTCCCTGTTTACAACTATGCTGGGGTTGGGCCCATGGAGCAGCCTTCAAAGGGAAATGGGTTAGTGATTCAGGAAATAAAACTCTTTGGTTGAGCCCCAGGGCTGGCCTAACCTAAACTGATTTCTGCCCTACAATGACCAGTGTGGTGACAAGGTGCCTTTATGTGTCTGTTTTAATCCACTTCTCAAACACCTTGTCTGGGCTTTAAGAACTTTAGTCTGTCCACTGGAAGATCCAAGTGCCCCCCATTTTCTGCCTCCTGCAAGACAGCTATGAATCTTCCTTATATGACTAAAAGTTTGGGGCTTTCTCTGCAAGTTCCCTGCAGTTGTCCAAGAGCTCTCAGGAAGAGGGTGAGAGCACGGAACTCTGGAGCCTGAGACCCAGAAGCCCCTGTGGGCAGGGCTTCAGGTCACAGCGCTGCCCTTGATACCTGTGGGCGGGGCCTCGGGTCTCAGGGCTGCCCTTGATAGTTTGTGCTGGGGAGTCCTGGGCATCGCTGCTCCCTCAATGGAAGTGAAAGTCAGTGGGTCTCACTTCTCCGTGATCCTCTAATCACCACAGATACTGCGGAGAGATTCAACTGTGCTCCAGAGGGAAATGGGAATAATGAAGGAAGGGAGGAGAGAGAAAAGAAAAAGACATGAGAAAAGGAGAGAGAGGTCTGAAACCAGTCAGCCAGCAAAATCTGATAGAAAGTGGAGTCACAGAAAAGAAAACAGATGGAGCTGACCAGGATGTGCCCAGGGAGGAATGGAACGCCCAGTGGGAGATCTAAATCTTCAAAATATACATATTTTAAAAGAAAGACTGAAAAGCTGAAGGAAAAAATATTTAACCAGTTAGAAACAAGGATACATACTGAGATGGATTTGAAATCTGAAATTTAGAGAAAAAGACACATAACAGCATATATATAATTTATGTAAGCCAAAAAAAAAAAAAAAAAAAAAAGAAGCACACATTTAATTATAGCAACAATTTTTATTCCACAGGGCTAGGAGAAATAGGCACTTAGCAAATTTTAAGTATTTAAAATGGTGGATAGCAATCACAAAAATATAATATGTATTTATAGTATTGACAGTAGTGTCCAAACATTTTATCAGCAAAAAAACTTTTAAAATAGTACTCACGTACTGATACTGTTTTATTTGTGTAGTTTTTTTTGTTGTTGTTGTTCGTTTGTTTGTTTTTTCCAGAAATGAAATCTTGCTGTGTTGCCTACATTGGTCTTGAACTCCTAGCCTGATCTTGAACTCCTAGCCTCAACTGATTCTTAGCCTGAAAAGTGCTGGGATTACAGGTATGAGCCATCTCTCCTGGCAGATACTATTTTATTCATAAATTTTATATTTTGAATCTGTATTAACTTGTTAGAAACATTATGAGGCATAAAAACAGAACATTTAAAAATATTTTAATAATCTAAAATATTTTATCAACCATATAAAAAGTTTTAAGTGATAATATTCTATATGACAGTAATGTGATTGAACAATTTTAGATATTGTTTTTGATACTTGATTTTAACAACTGACATAAATAAAAATAATAATAATAAGCCTTCCAAACACCTATAGCTCCAAATAGAAATCTTGGTAATTATTTTTCTAACCTACCTACCTCTTAAGCAAAAAATTTATTGAAATTCAGCTGGGAAATATTCATCTTCACTAATGTTAATTGGCTGTTATTACAAATTAATCAGAAGTTGTTGTACTTTATACTTGTAACGAATGACTTCAAAACTCAGAGATTTTTCAGTTGAAAAATTGAGGGCAGAACAGAAAATTCTTTTTCTAAATTTTTAAAGAATTGGTGTAAAGTTTTATATTTACAAATATCATTTTCAGCTAAAAGAAAGAAAAAGGAAGGGAAGAAAAGGGGGAGGGGGGAGGGAGAGGAGAGAGGAAAGAAAATTACAAGAATTTGAAATAATCTCAAAGATCTGTTTCAACATGCTGTCTCCACAACATGATTTTGTTTTAAAAATCAATTATTCTTTCACTCATTGTTAAAATGTCACTTTTACTTAGAAAGGAGTTATTAAGTTGTCCTTAATGTTCAAAATTATTTTCTATATTGCTTATGCCTGATAGCTTCTTATCATACAGAGAAGGTTCTTCTCATACAGAAAAGGTCAGAAAACCTACCCCAAAGTGTTGGCTGCTTTTCCCTGTGGAGTGTACATATCTTAAGGGTGGGGTGGGGTCTTCAGCTGCTCAACATTTGAACCCTCTTGCCATATTGGGGAATCAGCATGGTCTTGGCAGGACTCACACCTTCTACTAAAGTAGCCAGAAAGCCAGCTGTTTGCTGTCCCTCAGCCTTGAGGCCAGGCCTAAACAAACATGTGCCTGGCCAATCTGCTTCTGCAGCAGGGGACACAAAAGCAAAGGAAACTCCAGGTGAGTTTCACCTGTGGCAATGCCCACAGTGTCCCATTGCAACAGGGGTGGCCAGCAGGATCCATCTAACTTGAGGCATGACCTTGGCTCCATCTTTCCTTGGTTTCCATCTTTTCCTCCCTTATTCTCTAGTCCAGGGGTCCTCAAACTTGTTAAACAGGGGGCCAGTTCATTGTCCCTCAGACCATTGGAGGGCCGGACTATAGTTTAAAAAAAAAAAAAAAAAACTATGAACAAATTCCTATGCACACTGAACATATCTTATTTTGAAGTAAAAAAACAAAACAGGAACAAATACAATATTTAAAATGAAGAACAAGTAAAGTTAAGTCAACAAACTTACCAGTATTTCAATGGGCTTGCTTTTGGCTAATGAGATGGTCAATGTCGAGTTCCATATTTGTCACTGCTAGTCATAACTAGTGATGCACGAGTGCATCAGTTAGTCTAGATCTGGTTGGAGATTTGAGATGTTTCATTATGGAAAAAGTCTGTTCACAGACATAAGTACTGCCAAAGATGGTTGCCATTTTGAGTGCATGGTTCCTGAGATTAGGATATATCTCAGAGGGGAGAGATGCATAGAAATTAGGAAGGCTGCTTGACTTGAATGCATCTTTCAGAGAGTCACAATTCTGCTGTTCAGCCAGTTTCATTTGGTAACTTGTATCCACATTTTCAATGTCAATAGAAAATGGGTTACAGAAAAGCTGTATGTCCTGTTCATGAAGATGAAGCTCTTTAAATCTAATTTGGAACTCCTTTTGCAACTTTTCCAGTGAATCCACACATGTTTTGTTTGGGAATGCAACCAGTGGTTTTTCTGCTAACAGATTTTGAGTCGTGGGGAGATGGCCGAAATTTTCCTTCTTCACTTGTTTGATGAGGAGGCCTAATTTTACTTCAAATGCTTTCACATGTGATTGCATATCACAGATGAGCTTCCCCTTTCCTTGAAGTTGCACACTGAAACTGTTGAGTAGCTCTGTTACATCTGTCAGAAAGGCAAGGTGCCATTTCCATTCTGCATCATTGAGCTTTGGGACTTCTTTGTTTTTTGAAAGCAGAAAAGCTGTAATCTGGGAGCTGTAATCTCCCTCGACTCGGCCAATGGACTACTCTGTGGTACAGAACATCTTCATAGGCAACATTTAGCTCAGACAGAAATTTCTGAAATTGTCTGTGGTTTAGTGCATTAGCTCTAATGAAGTTAACACAAGATACCACAATTTTCATAACAGAGTCCCACTTCAGTTATTTACTACACAGCGCTTGTTGGTGGATGAGGCAGTGTATGGTTATTGGATGAGAATGGTTATGTTTGTCCATCTCTTGGTTAATGTGAGCAATTACTCCTTTCTTGGACCCCACCGTGCTAGCAGCACCATCGGTTGTCACACTGGCTAGTTTAGCCCAGTCCAGCTCCAAACCATTCACAATTTGGCAAACCTTTTCATAGATATCCTCTCCTGTAGTTGTTCCTTTGATGCTTTGCAGTGCAGCAAGCTCTTCTGTGACTTCATTTGTCCCATGAATAAAAATTAGAAGTTGTGCAGAATCATGAACATCATTACTTTCGTCGAGTGCCAAGGAAAAATAGGAAAGTTTTTTGGGGGAGTTTTGCAAATGCTGATGCAAATTGTCTCCCATTTCTTCAATCCTTTGTGTAATCATAGGTCCTGAAAGACTCACTGTACTAAATAAATCAGCCTTCTCTGGACACATCTCTTTGACAACAGAAAGAAGGCATTCTTTAACAAATTCTACCTCCACGAATGGTCTGCCAGTACACGCTATTAGCTTGGCAACGTGAAAACTTGCTCGCAGTGATGAAATATTTAGCTGCTTCTGCTTCACAAAAGTATTTTGCTGAGTTGTCAATGTATTTTTCAGTTTTAATATTTTATCTTTTCTCACTTCTCCAACCAATCATATTTATTTTTATGTTGAGTTTGATAGTGTTGATGAAAATTGTATTCTTTGAACACAGACACTATATTCTGGCATATCAAACACACAGCTCTTTCCTTATACTGCATGAAAAGTAATCATAAGTCCACTATTCTTTGAATATCCTACACTCTGACTCAATTTTTCTCTGCCTTGATATCACTGTTTCCTAGGGATTCCAGATTGCTATTAGTAAAATACATATATATATAAAAATATATACATATATATATAAAAATATATACATATATATAAAAATATATACATATATACATATATATATATATACAAAAACAATATACCAGCAATAACTTTGCCCATGCAGAGACGTATAGACTGCACTGCCCATCAATGCAGTCTGATCAGTGTCCATCAATGCAGCCTTGCCAGTCCACATCATTTCCGCCTCACCAGTGCCCATATTGGTAGAAGTCTGCTTTTACCTCAGGCTCACACTGCTGTGGTGCAGGAACCAGCATGATTACAGAGCCGGTTCCTCCATCACCTTTCCAGTTCACACTACCCTGTGCAAACCGCACTGCAATTTGTGAACTCACACAGATTCCACTGCAGGAAAAAAGAAGACACATATGCCTTTTTTCTTCCAAATCTAATACAAGTTCAGCCATACAAGCATATGGCTGAATTCGCACTGCTCAGAGATAGCAAGTGTGAACTGGGGCTTACACAGCACACAACGTACAACATCATAAACAACTGAACAGCAATCAATATAAATGCACCTACTGCCAATTAAATTTGGTTTCCTACTCCTCGGCTGTCTGCAGAGCCAGATTAAGTTCCCATGGGGCCCTAGGCAGATTACCAGTTTGGGGTCCCCATGTGCTAACACTGAGCACTGACCATTTGCATTAACACTGACCGCTGGCCATTTGAGAAAACACTGACTGCTGACAATTTGCATTAACACTGAGCACTTACAATTATCTTTACCACTGAGCACTGACTATTTGCATTACCACTGAGCACTGACTATATGCATTACCTCTGAGCACTGATGATTTGCATTAGCACCAAGTGCTGACTATTTGCATTATCACTGTGATGCAACCCCCCCTAGAAACCACCCCCAACCAACTAACCAATTTAAAAAAAAAAAAGGCTCTCCTAACTTCAAAAAAAGGCGGCCCCATCTGCAAAAAGAAAAAAGACCTCCAAACTTCAGAAAAAAAGCCCCCCCAACCACAAAAAAAGGCCCTACTAACTGCAAAATAAAAAAAAAAAAAAATAGACCTCCTAACTTCAAAAAAACCTCAATCCTTACTTGTTCTTACCTCAGTCCTCAGGCAGCAGCAGGCTCTGCACAGGCAAGCTTGTGACTCCTCCAATCACACCTGAGACTGAGAGGAGGAGTGGAGAGGCAGAGTAGGAGGGGAGTCAGAGAGTGCGGGCACATTCCACACATGCGCACTGTGGCCGGGTGCGAGTCAGCTGCTAAGCAGGACAGGCAGCAGCAGCAAAAACACCTGGCAGGCTGGATAAATGTTCTCCCCAGGCCGCATGTGACCTGTGAGCTGTAGTTTGAGGGCCCCTGCTCTAGTCCTTCTATCTGTTCCATGAACCTCTTGATTTATCCCCAAATCTCTTTCACTAGAGTCAGCTTTGCTTTTTTAACATGAGTCTTTGGCTGATCCAGTATCAATGCACCATTCCTTAGATAATTCAATACCCCCCCTCTCTCTTTTGTAATAGATTAGGGAATTGGTTACTTATTTTCACTTAAAATCATTCCCAGGAAACAATCACCTTTGACATTTATTGTAGGATGAAATACATCTAAAGAGAATGATTACCCTTGATCAGAATAATTATCCAAATGTACAAATGAAATGGCTATGAACTCTTCCACCATACCTGGAGTATTAAAAAATGCTATATTCAACTTTCTTAATTAAATTCAGTTCCAGCCCCTACTTGGCAAATCTGGTTAAGTGGAGAGTACTGGACAGTATTCATGGCCCCCCTGCACCCCCAGAACACATAGGAATCCCTGGGCTTAGGCACAGCAGAGGAAGGAGGTCAGCCTTTCCTTCAGTTCTAAATAGTCACACAGTCGCTAGTTTTTTGCTGCCCAGTGCCACTGCCAAGAGCTGCTGGTCTCTGTCAGCCATGCCCTGTCACCCTGGGCAGCCCTCACACCTGTCTTTGCACTGAACATAGATACAGCCATGTGGCCTTTACCAGAGCCCCAGGCCACAGAGCCTAGTGACCAATCTCAGTGCCATATTCACACCAGATCCTCAGAAGTGCTGGCCAAGCAGTGCCGTAGTCCAGTGACCTGAGGATCCCAGCAGTCCTGCTGCCTACAGGCCATCTACAGCTTCTGACCCTCAGGCCAGCCTCCCATGCACACAGCCAGCACCTCCAGGGCAATCCAGCTTCTTGCACCTCCAGGCTCCCAGAACACCACCAGAGAGGGGCCTGGCTTGTCCTTATGGGGGAGTAAAAATTACCTCTTTCTTGTGCTAATGTGTCTTCTAAGGAAGGAGAGGAACAAACAGAAAATGAAATATCTCACTTCTAGAGCTGAGATGGCAACAGCCCTAAAAACAATTTGTTTTTAATAATTGCTATGAAGCAAATTTAAATTAATGAATGTTCTGGCTGCAAGTAAAAGAAACCAGTTCATTTAGCTTAAGTAAAAAGTGGGCATTAAAAAAAAAAGAAAGAAAGAAAAGAAAATGAGTATCTTGTTAAGGCAGAAATGGAACCAGGCCTCTGAAAAAATTGGAACCAGGAACTAGAAGGTGCCTAAACCTCAGCAGTATTTTTGTGTCCCTCACCTGTGCTTTCCTCTGCACACCTGCTTCATTTTTCTCTCGGCAGACTGCTGGAGCTCCCCAGAGGATAGGGCAGAAGACACTCACAGCTCCCAAGTGTGCACGCTGCAGTCCCCACTCGGGAAAGGGAAATCTCTCTCTCGCCCCTTCTCTTCCGTTTTTCCCTTTTCTGGCTCTCTCCCCCCTCTCTCCTCTTGCTTTGTCTCTCCTCCCTCTCCTGTTTCTCTCTTCTTTGTTTCTCTCTGTCTTTCTTTCTCTCACCCCCTTCCTTCTCTCTCTCTCCTCTCTCTTTTGTCCCTTCTCCCTTTGTGTCCTTTCTCAATCTCTCACCCCCCACCCCTGCCAATTTCCAAATTCCCAGAGAAAAGACACTGACTGCTACAGCTGAACTCAGGTCTCCTCCCTGGCCCTGTCAATGGCCCAGAGAACAGGCCTGGATTACATAAACATGGCTAATCAGAAGCCCATCCTATAGCTTGAAAGGCTGGTAAGGACAGGGGTATACAGAGTGGGGGGGAGCTGAGGATAGGATCTTGTTTGAATCCCCTTAGAAGCTGACTCTGAGGCAAGCAGGCTATTTTGGAGGTGGGAGAAATGCCAACTGGAGCACTGGAGGTGACGCAGGGAGAGGAAGGAGGCCAGGAAGGGGCCTATGGAAGCAGTGGGTCCAGTGCATGGTCCTCGCAAGGAACTGTGGGAAACAGTCTGAACCATATACCTCGACAGGACTCCAGGGTTGAGGGAGCCAGAGTTAACACCAACTCCCTAGAATGTTTGGTTGAGGGCCACTCCTCAGTGGTGTTAATTCAACAGCCTTTCCAACCCATCTTGCATACGAGAACAGGTGCAGAAAGAGCCCTTAGGCACAGGAGTGCAGACACTGGCAGCTGGAAGTCACCAGAGCAGAATGTAGCAGCTGAGGTCCCAAGGACACGGGTTAGACCCTGACTGCTTCTGCTGGGCCAGTTACTGAGCTGGGGAGGTGCTTTGGGGTGACCAGCTGCACCTACCTCGACAACCACCACTTTGCTTTTTCCTCAGGCATTTGTCTTGGTAACTCACAATGCTGAAAATGGAAGCTCTGGGAAGAGAAGCTACCGAAAGACAGCCCAGGGCTGCATCACGTGGGAAAACAAGAGGTACTACCAAAACTGGGAAGGAGCCGAGCACAGTGGCCCCTACCCTAATCCTAGCACTTTGGGAAGCTGAGGAGGGTAAACCACTTGAACGGGAGTCTGAGACCAGCCAGGGCAACATAATGAGGACTCAGCTTTACGAAAACTTTTTTTTGAGACAGAGTCTCAAGCTATCTCCCAAGGTAGAGAGCATCATAGCTCACAGCAACTTCCAACTCTTGGGCGTAAGCGATCCTCTTGCCTCAGTTTTTCTATTTTTAGTAGAGATGGAGGTCTTGCTTTTGCTCAGGCTGGTCTCGAACTCGTGAGCTCAAGCTATCCACCCACCTTGGCCTCCCAGAGTGCTAGGATTACAGACATGAGCCACCGCGCCCAGCCTACAAAAACTTTTAAAATCAGCCAGGCATGGTGGTATACACCTATAGCCTCAGCTACTCAGGAGGCTGAGGTAGGAGGATCACGTGAGCCCAGGAGTTTACACCTGCCGTAAGTTGTGATGATGCTATGCACGCCAGCCTGGTGACTGACTAAACAAGGCCCTGTCTCCAAAAAAAAGAGCAAGAAAAAAAAAAAAAAAACTGGAAAGAGATTAAAAAGGCCTTCAACCAACTACTTGAATTGATTAAAGTACAAAGGGAGGGGAACCTTTTCTACGCTAACTTTATTGAAGTATGGTAATTTAATAGGGAAAAACATTAATGCTGCTCCACAGCATTACTAGATATATACTACATGTATATGTATGTGTCTGTCTATACGTATATGTGTATTGTATAATGAATCTAGCATTTTTTTTAAGTTGGCTGCCTTGTGCTATAGTGGTTTTCATATTGAGGTCCAAAATTTTGGTTCTCCACAGAAATATAGCATTTTTTTGACTATCAATGACAATTTTGCCTGCCTGGGCCCACTTCGTATTTTTGCACTCCGTGTAAAGCGTCCAGTGGCTCAGGCAATGGAGCTAGTTAGCTACTGCTGACATTTTTAAGGGAGGAGAAAAAGGAGAAATCAAACAGTCCTAGGAAGGCTCAAAGCTCTTACTATTTTCCTGGAATAGGTATATCAGGACTTTAACTTTTCTTTTTCTTTTTTAATGTTTCTTGAGTAGTGACAAAACCAGCAGTATTGACATTTTAAAGACAATGACAGCAAGAAAAGCAAGTCCACATTTTTATAAAGTTTCAGTTGTCTAACAATATATCAAATATCAACAATAATAATGATGATGATAGGATGGGGTAAACTGTGTGTGATCTAGTGTAAAATTTACTGAGTCCAGACAGGCTAAGTAGCTTATCTGGGGTAACATAGACAGTATATGATGATGGAGCCTGGATTGCATAGAGAGGACTAGAGACAAGCAAAGTGAACCTTTCCAGGAAAAATGGGTCCCAAAATTTTGGGGGCACTCATTCTGTGTGACACAATGTGGTAGCTTAGAACCACGGAATTAAATGTACACATAGCAACATAGAGTCTTTCAGAGACATTTTCATCAAGTAAAAATGTAAGAATCAGAACAACACAGGATGTCTCAAAGTCACTACTAAAGTCACTATCCTTAGGGAAAATGAGAAATTGTTCCTTTATTTATAAAATATTCATTATAAAATTTTACAAAGAGGTGGCTAACACACAAAGAATATTTTGTAAATATTTTGTTAAATTATGTGAATTTTAAACATATGTAAACCAAAAGACACTATGTATTTTATATACATGTGCATATATGTAAATCAAGGGCATAAATCAAGCACCTTTAAAGTGGTTGTCTGTGAGAGGTCTGTGTTTCTCCCCCTCCTAGCCCATATTCTGATCTCACACAATATTTAGCTGTTTTCTGACTTATTTACTCTTTATAGTTCCTGAATTCATTTTTCTCAACACTCCAATTCTGTACACATCTCAATAATTCCCATCCTACTGCTCCCCAATCCTCATCTCCCGCGTGCGTGTGTGTGTGTGTGTGTGTGTGTGTGTGTGTGTTTAAAACAGTGTCTCACTTTGTCACCCAGGCTAGAGAGCAGTGGCATCACCATTGCTCACTATAACCTCAAACACACTTGGACCCAAGCGATCCTCCTCCTCAGCCTCCTGCGTAGCTGGGACTACAGACCCATGCCACTATACCCAGCTGATTTTTTTTTCATTTTTGTAGAAATGAGGTCTCACTGTGTTATTCAGGCTGGTCCCAACTCCAGGCCTCCAGCTGTGGTCCGGCCTCAGCCTTCCAAAGTGCTAGATCACAGGTGTGAGCCCCTGAACCCATCCCCCTTCTTGATGATTCGCTGGCTGTCCTGGTGGCAGGAAGGGTGGTTCTCCTTTCCTGGCCTTCCTGCCACCTAAAGACAAACACACGCTTAGGAAAGCGCAGGTACATTTTGATAAGTGCAGCCACGGTCTGCAGTGGTCACCTGAGTTGGTGGAGGCAGAAAATGCTGCTCTCCATAGAGTAAACATGACTTGGTTTTGAATTCTTAGTTGGCACTGACCTGGATCTTACTACCTTGTCATAACATTTGCTAAAGAGTCGATAAGAATCACAACACTCACCACCTCCTGGGGGGCTCAGAGGACAATCAGGAAATTGTTATTAGTGAATGGCACTCTTTTTATTATGTATTAATCATTCCAGGAAAAACCAGTTATTCTATCATGGTTTGCCGTTTACAAGCAATTAAAAAGGGAGAAAATCCAGGGAAAGACAGATAAGGAGGAATTTCTAACCCAGAAAAAAAATAAAATGATTAAATTTGTACCCAGTTTAAACTTTCGTTTACCTTCTAGCAAAATGAAATTCATCCTATTCCAAGAGATGTAAGAATCTCTGAAATAATATAGTCTACAACAAAGAGACAGTGATGATTTTTCAAAATTAACTTTTTAAAAAAATTAATAAAACTGCAAAGCCTGCTTCTGGTGAAGTATAAATCTGACTCTAGCATGTTTTCTTGGCATCTCCAGATGTCGGGTAATGAGTAAACTCAATGAAACTGCTATCCAAATGGGGATATTGTTTAATCTGTTATTATGAGCGAGGTACTCAGTGTATATTTTAAGAGATGTTTCACACATCATTCAGCTTCTTTTCTTCCTCAGCTAAATACTAGCACTGTTTTTGCTGGCTAAGTATATCTTTAACCAAGAAAGTTAGGCTGGGTCTAAAAAAAACTAAACACCAAGACCAGTTTGTTCATTTGTTTGTTTCTCTAATATTCTAATCTCTACTTTCTGTCCGCATCGGTTTTATTTGGTGGGCGTTGATGAATGTGGGAGGATCTTCAACATACACGTTGGGGCAGTCAGGTGGTATCTTACACTACAGAGATGCGCTATCGAGGTTTGGTAAAAATGAAATATTGGGCTCAAGAAAGGCACATGTATTCGTAATTCAGACTATTTGCCTTGCACTTTACTATTTACAAAGTGCACAAATCATTTCAATGTAATTGATTCTTTATTCTGTAGTCTTCCAAACTTTTTGACCATTATTTATTAAGACCCAGTAGATCACATACACACAGGGACACTCAAAAATATAGCACCAAAACATAAGTTTCCCCAAGTGATGCTTACTTCACTCTATGCTATATACTGTTATTTTCTATTTTATTCTATTTGATTTTTTTAAATGCTGGCCACAACTCTCTAAATTGATTTTGCAATCCACTAATGGGAGTCAACCCTCAGCTTTTGATTACCCCTTTGGTCACTGAGCTGAACATGGCAGACACTTGCCCTCATCTCTACCAGCTCCTATCCCTTTCCTGCATTCTCAGGGCTAGGAGCAACTACCTTACTAGTAGGGACAAGGTTTTGTTTCTTTTTTAATTTGTTCTTTTATGTTTATTTTTTGAGACCGAGTCTTACTCTGTCACCCTGGGTAAAGTGTCCTGGTATCATCATAGCTCACAGCAACCTCAGTTTTTTTTGTTTGTTTGTTTTTTTGTTTGTTTGTTTTAAACTTTATTATGCAGTTTTTGGCCGGGGCTGGGTTTGAACCTCTAGCTCCCTACTCCTTTGAGCCACAGTTGCAGCCCACTCACAGCAACCTCAAACTCTTGGGCTTGAGCAATCCTCTTGCCTCAGCTTCCCAAGTAGCTGTGACTATGGGTACCTGCCACAGCATCTGGCTAATTTTTCTATTTTTAGTAGAGACAGGGTCTCACTCTTGCTCAGCTGGTCTTGAACTCCTGAGCCCAAGGGATCCACCTGCCTCGGCCTCCCATAGTGCTAGGATTTAGGCAGTAGCCACCATGCCTGGCCTCAGGTTTTGTTTCTGCCCAGACCACAGCTCAAGTGAGCTTTTGCTGGGCCAGAGGATTGGGCATTGTCCTGCTGGCCACTAGCCCCAGGACAGTGTTTCTTGACCTCTGGGGAAAGTAGCAACTTCCTGATGCTCACAGCTACGCCAGTGAACCAGAGAGCAGCGTGCTTCTCTCAGACTCTGTCCTCCCATTCTTTCCTAAGATTTTTAAGCACCTGCTTCCCAGTATTAAATGTTCATTTGCTTCAAATATTGGTTTCCATTTTTCTGACTGAGGCCCAGCTGATACAGACAGATAACAGATAATTTAAACTGATTGCAAGAGCGAGGTCACACTTGAAGTCTCAGCACTGGGGGCGGCCAAAGGAAGTTTGCTTGAGGCCTGGAGTTTGAGGTCAGCCTGGGCAACATAGGAAAACACTATCTGTATAAAAAAAATTTTTTTTTATTAGCCAGGCATGGTGATTATTGCCTGTAGTCCCAGTTATTCAGGAAGCTAAGGCAGGAAGACAACTTGAGCCCAGGAATTTGAGGTTACAGTGAGCTGTGATTATACCACTGCACTCCAGCCAGGGTGACAGAGCAAGAGCCTCGCTCAAAAAAAAAAAAAAAAAAATTAAATTAAATAAAAAAAAAAAATTGATCACAAGTTCAATGACTCATACAAAGTCATACAGTAGTAAGTGGCAAATCTATAAGTCAATCCAAGCTTCCTGACTACAGATTTACTTCTCTTTTAACTATACCACAGCTGCAGGTGTGCTAAATAAATTTGTTAGTTTTTTTGTTTATACAGAGTTATATTTTTATATCTGAATTATGACAAAACTCCTCAAAATTTCCTCTATTCTCACCTCCTCTTTATTCAATCACATTTTAATATTTTCTGCCTCCAGTGCTCTACTCTTATCTCTCCTCTGTGAATTGCTGCACTTGGAATCTTGGTTAAAGAAAGTAATTACTCCCTTCCTGGTCTGTGTGTGTCTTTCTCCAAACTAGGTCGTAAGTACCCTGAAGGCTGGACTCCTCTTTTAGCTTTTGTATGGGTCCCTGTTATATTTCTTAGATGTATTTTCTACGACAAGGAAGTGATAGATGTATAACACATCAGTTTCTCAATGAATACACCTTGCATAATTGCCACTTTGACAAAATTCACGGGCTATTTTTAAAGAACAGATAAAGATCAATTTGCTCATACCTTTCACATTGTTTGAGTAAGAGAGAACATTCTCTTTGAGGCAATTTAGAAAAAGGAGAATTTTATTCAAAGGATAAAATTCAAGAGTTCTTTTCCAAAAATGAAAATAAGACCCAGTCAACCAGGAAAGGAAAAGGAAGTGCATATTACTCTGCCAACAAAGAGGGGAAATTTTCTTAAAGTAATCTAATGATTTACACTAAACTCCTATCTTTAATTTCTCTTCATTTGATTTATTCAGCTATTCATCTTTTTTTTTTATTATGAGTAGTTTTATAAGGCAGTCTCATGTCCTTTGTGAAATAAGACAGGGTTGAACTAGCTAAGTGCTTCTATACACTCACCCTCCACACATGTCAAAGTCTAGAGAGCATTCCTTGCCACCTGGGGGATTGATTCTGACCTGCTACCTAACTCTAAAGTCAATGCCAGTCTAGAGGCATTAGTCTCATGGGGGAACTTGTCAGAAATGCACATTCTCAGGTCTCACCCCAGACCTGATCTGGAAACTCTGCTTCTGGTACATGCTAAATTTGGAAAGCCATTGCTTTAGATGTTTGAATGAAACCAGAACACTTCCCCAGACCCACTTCTCCATTCATGGACACTTTACCTACCACCCTAAAGGCTGTATAAAAACAAGGGCAACATCAGAGTGAGACAGACCTGGGTTCACTTCCATATTCTATCATCCAGGGTATCCTTGAGCAAGTCTGGCATCTGAGCCTGGGTCTCCCACTCTGTAAAACAGAAACCACCACGCTGCTTAGCGGGGCTGCTGTTAGGATTAGTAGTGCTTGTCAGCCAATGACAATGGCTCTAACACGCCTTCATCTTTGCGGTAGTATGAAGGCACACCGTTTTCAGTCACACAGCTTACCTCGCCCTTCTATGAGAAAGAATCACAGTCCATTTCATCTGACAGTTGAGTCAAGAAAAATTCACAGCAAACATGAAGCAGCAGTACATTGAAGAAAGTAAAAGAAAAAAAATCAAAGGAGAAAAAGAAGGGATAAGAGGAAAGCGAAAAGGAGATGAGCAAAGGGGAAGCAGGAACAAGGAAAAGTTTAGGGTGAGTGAAGGAGAATGGCAAACAGGATGTATGTGAGGAAGGAGTAAGAGGAGAGAATGAGAAGAGTGAAGGCATCCGTGGAAGGGAGGAAGATTAAAACATCTAGGTTTAGCCAGGAGCCGAGTTCCCGAACCTCCTAGTGGGAGGCTCTACCTAATTGCCTTGTTTCCTCCAAGCTGCCTCTCGGGCTGGAAAGTGTTCTTGCGTCTGGAAAATGCCATAAGCATCTTACACGCATATGTTCCACCTAATCCCTAGCAGTGCAGGCTGGGTGCCTGCAGACCGGCCGCCAGCTGGTGCCAGCTGCCGGGGGCAGGGCAGCTCACGACTGCCATCTCAGACACCCATGAGCAAGTGGCTTCCTACCCAGATCCTGGCCAGGAGAGGACATAGTTTAGAAGCTGGAAATCAAAGGGTGTCTGGATTCTTTCTATTTCCACATTGCTTCCTCCCTAAGTTTTTCCTCCTAATGCCAGCTCTGTCTGGATAGACAAAGCTATCTATTCCAGTTTCATTCCAGTTTCTTTGAATGAAAAGTGAGAGAGTCAGGGGACGCAGAGAGAGGGAGTGAGCAAGAGAGAGGAAGAAAGAGAAGTGGAAAGGGGAGGGCAGGGGACTGGGAGGGAAGGGACCAGAAGAGGAAACCAGGGCGCTAGCGCTCTCTCTCTCTCTCACTCTCTTTTTGACTTAAAACCCAAGTCCACATGGAAACAAAGCATATGCCCAGATGAGCATCACCCCCACACAGACAAGTTTTTCACAAGTTTCTTTTTCCCTTTGATTCTTTTTTTTTTTTTTTTGTTAAGCAGGAATTAATGCAATCTAAGAGTTTTATGAGAAAAGATATCCCCTGCCAGGAAAACCGTCATGTCTGGAAGTCATAGGAGGAATTACGAGAAACCACAACTTTTGCCCAACTCACGATGTAACACAAAACAAGTTAGTGCCTGGGAAAAGACAGGTGAGCAAGAACGGAAAGCCTTCGCGCCTCCTGGTTTTCTGCCCAGATCTGCCCACCACCCGACCCAGAGGACTCACACTGTCCTCCCCAGACCACACCCACACCCAGGCAGCTCCACAAAACCGCAGGTCTCTAACCTGCCACCCGCTTGAATGTAGAAAATGTGTTAAGAAATCAGAAAGAATGAGAGAATAAAAAACTAAGATGAATATCAAATGTACAGTATCTATGAAGATTAACAAAGCAAGCCTTAAGTGAAAGTTGAGAAAGTAGAATTAGGCTGCATAGCTCCGTTTGGGGAGTTTGTAGTTACGGTTTTATTTACACACATTTCATTTTGACAGCCAAAAGGGCTCCAGAAGCACCCTGAGGTTTAAAAGTGGCACAAGCACTATGGGATGGGATGGGATGGGATGGGATGGGATGGGATGGGATGGGATGGGATGGGATGGGATGGGATGGGATGGGATGGGATGGGATGGGATGGGATGGGGCTAGGTATTAAGACTGGCCAGGAGTTCAGGGGGAGAGACTGCACAAAGAGGTAAGGAGGAGGTCTTCTACCCAAGAACTCTTTATTTGTAATTCACCACCTTTAACTGAAATCCCTCTCAGAATTTTACTCCAGACCTTCCTTCGTGGACAAGATTATGGTTTTATGAGATTGGAAAGCAGCACATCTTTTTGCCTTTCCCCAGAAGCAGAACTCAACCACTAGTGCAATGTGTGGGGAACACAGACTTCCAGACTTCCTGTTTAAATCTCTAAGGAAAGATATTTACAAATACACCAGGTTGGTGTGAGTCACTCAGAATGCTCCGGTATTTTCAGTTCTTTTTTAAAAGCAAACAATCCCAATCCCTCCAAAACCAGCCTTTGGGAAGGGCTGGAGAATAGTCAGAGGATGCTACCCTGACTCCACCTGGCCATCTATGTAATGAATAATTACTGCAGAATCGCTGCACTCCAAGCCAGCTCTACCACACTCCCCTCCCTCCACCCCTCCATCTACCTCATGCTCACAACAGTGCTCCCAGAGTGTGCCAAGGCCAGACTCTGACACCTCTATACAGCTGAAGGGAGAGGTGATTTTTTTTCTTTTAAGAAATAAAAATCTACTTTTCTACTCCCCTTCCTTAGAGCAGAAAATCCAGAGTTATTGGATAACGAAAACCCAAAGCTGTCCTATAAATGATTGACTGTTTCCCCTGGAAGACAGGAAATAGAATTACCCAAAGCCAGCAGAACTCTTCAGTGTACAAAGTCCCATTCTAAAGAATGTGGGGTGGAAATTTACATATTTCCAGGTAACTCTTTGTACCCAAATATGGCAGCCCATTCCTTACTAGTACAGGCAGTGTCCAAGTTAGAAATGAGATAGGTTCTTTAGGTTTTTTCTCAAGTTGAATTTATATGTAAGTCAGAACAGGCACAGTTACCTCTCTAGTGCAAGTGGTACATGAGTTAGATATTTGTAACCAGGGACTTACTGTAATAGCCCCCTTTCATAAGTGGGATTGGATGTCTATAACTCAGTAACTGCCTGTAAATATCCACATGGGCGAGCGTTGTCAGGCCCTATCTTAGAAGCAAAGAAACCCCATATTGAAGGTCGGAGGTCTAAGGAGTCCCCTGGAGTTATTTTTGAGACCATTCATGTTGCAGAAGTCCCATCTTGTTCTACAGCCTCTGGCAGCCACAGAATAACCCCCGACCACCTGAAGGACTTGGGAAGAACCCAAACTCCAATGTTCCAAAAGCTAACACTTTCTTTCTGTTGAGCATGCACACATAAGCTCAGACGTACATTTCCCTTGAACAAAACCAAGGCTGAAAAATCATGATTAGATGTATATGTGTTTCTGAGATCTATCTGTTTTCTCACCCAGGTGAGAATGCAGTGGCGTAATCACAGCTCACTGTAGCCTCCAATTCCTGGGCTCAAGCAATACTCCTGCCTCTACCTTCTGAGTAGCTGTAAGCACATACCATCATGCCCAGCTAATTTTTCTATTTTTTGTAGACACAGGGCTTCACTATATTGCCCAGGCTGGTCTTAAACTCCTATCCTCAAGTGATCCTCCTGCCTCCCCCTCCCAAAATGCTAGTAATACTGGTGTGAACCACGGTGGTCAGACAAGCATGATTATAATTTTACAGGTGTATTTTAAAAGAATAACATACTTCATTTTTCAGAATAGTTTCAGATCTACAGGAAAGATGACAAGATAGTACATAGAGTTCCCATATACCCTGACATCTGTTTCCACTGTAATTAACATCTTATGTTAGTATATTACATTTGTTATAATTAATGAGCCAGTATTAATACGCTATTATTATTGGAAGTCCATACTTTGTTCAGATTTCCTAGGTTTTTACCTTAGTTTTCCCTTACTTTTTTTCTTTTTTCTGGACAATACGTTTAATAATGGTGTCTTCCCAGGTTCCTTTTGTCTGTGATGGTTTCTCAGAATCTTTTTGTTTTAGATTACCTTGGCAGTTTTGAGGAATATTGGTCAGGTAATTTGCTGAATGCCCCTTGATTGGGTTTGTCCAATTTTTTTCTGATGAATAGACTAGGTTATGAGTTTTGAAAAGAGGAGAGACCACCAAGGTTAAGTGCTATTTTCATCACATCACATCAAGGGCACATGCCATCCACATGACCTATCACTACTGATATTGATGTTGTTCACCTGGCTGATGTACTGCCTTCCAGAGTTCTCCTTCTGTGGAGTTAACCTTTCTCCCTTCTTTATATCCTTCTGTTTGGAAGGAAGTCACTATGTCCAGTTGACATGGAAGGAGATGAGAGCTATATTCTACCTGCATATGGGTAAAGCATCCACATAAATTATTTGAAATTCTTGTGCATGGGAGATTTTTCTACCTCCCCCATTTATTTGTCTACTTGCCCTGAGCCCTTTGAAGTAGAAGGCCAAGTCTCACCCATGGAGCAGGAGTCTTCAAGGCCAAGAAGACATACCTACCTGAAGTCTGTGACTCTCCTTCTAGACCACATTCCAGGCACCCAGGATACTGGAATTCCCTGCTCACATGGCCTCATGCTCTCTCCCAAGACCAAAATAAGCCTCCTGTGGGCCTATCTTCTGAAGAGCAGACTGGCCCAGGATGAATGTACCCTTCAACCCTAGGAGCATTTGTGGGGAGCGCATAGGATTGGGGTAAGCAGGGCAGGGTGCAAACACATCTGCACACAAGGTCTTCTCAAGTGCACAAGGGAGCTAAAGTCAAAATCAGGGGAGGGAAAGGCCAGGCTTCCACACAACCATGACTCACCCTGGACCCACCACCCATACCTCATGAGGTTAAGAGCTGCCTCCCCTGCTGTAATCCCAAACCCCTGAGGTGCCAGTGGTAGTAGCTTTGCTATGTAACTTTCACACCTTTCTCTACAGATTCATAAGCACATATGAAAGGCCTTTTTTCCTCCCTCTATCACTCTTTATAAAAATGGTATCCCAATATACAATATAAAATATACTGCAGTCACCACTCCCCCACAGATAGAGCCCCTTCTTTTTATTAGCTTCGTAATCCAGCACGGAATGAATGCATGTTTCTTTCTTTGTTCTTCCTCGTCTAGTCATAAAGGAAGAGTGCATATTTCTTTATGATGAAATATTCAGTGTTTCTTTTTTCCCCCATTAAACCTCAAACAAGTTGTAGCTTGGATTTAATCAAAGGATACAAACATCATTTACTTTATAGGTGCTTCCAAACTACTTTGGTAAACACTTACAGTAATTCATACTCCCACTGGCAAGGGATAAGATGCCATCTCACCGAGCCTCCTGGCTCTGGATGCTATAGATTGTTTTAAAATTCGAAAAGTTGATAGGTAAAAACTGACATCTGGTTAATTTCACTTTTGTTTCTCTGATTGCTGTGAGGTTTAGCATCTTTTTGTATTCTCTGGCCATTCATATCTTCTCTTCTGTGAGTTACCCATTTTTATCTTTTTCCCCATCTTTCTGCTAGGCTTTAGATGTCTCAGATCAAATTATAGACATTTGTCAATTAATAAACTTCTGTGGCTATAAGTATTTTCAGCTTCTATTCCTGTCACCTATCAACTTTGCTTGAGGTACATTTTCCCTTGTAAATAGTTCTAAATTTTCTGGTAGTGAAATCTATCAATCTTTTTTTTTCCCTCTCTCTTTTTTAATGCTTTCTGGGTTTCCCATTTTATTTTTTAAAAGGATCTCTACTTGATAAGTAAATTTTATTCTCTCCTAAATTTTTTTCTCTTCTTTTTATTGTCAGGTGCCTCTGTCTTCACTTCAAGAGCCCATTCAGGGAACAAAGGAGCTCTCAAAAAGGAGAAAGTGTCCCTGAATTCTGTTCTCCTTGGTCTTTCTTTCTGCTCTGTCCACTATTTGGACTTTAAAATTTCTTGTCGTCCAATAACTTTTTCTGAAAATGTTAGCAACTTGACAGAAGTAATACCTCAAGGCCTGGTCAGCGAATCAGGCTGGAATTCACGAGGGCTTTCCAATGACAGACATCTCGGGAAAGACAAAAGTCAACAAGCAGAGAGGAGGGAAAAGGAGAGGTGTGAGGGTTCCCTGCACTCCAAACAACAGGAATAAAGTGAGTGTGAGGCCTATGGAGAAACAACACTCAAGGGACAATCTGGTTTCTGTCACCCAGCAATTCACTGTTTTAAGAGAGGAAACAAATCATTACAATCCAAGGTAGAACACACATGAATGGGACAAACAGAAGGCAGGGAAGGAAAGAGAGTCTTCCGGCTGGGTGATCAGGAAACACTTCAAAGGGGGTGGAGGGTGAATTTAAGATGAGGTTTCAAGAATGGTTAGGATTTCAGCAGGCAAAAGAAGAGGACTTGTAGAAGAAAGTGCCATAACAAGGACAAGAAAGCAGGAAATGAGCATAGCATTTTCAGATGAGTGACTTATCCAGACAGATAAATGAAAAGTGCGTGTACACACAAGGCCTATAAGAGATTGTCAGGGAAGATCCACAAGTCCAGACCTCAGGAGGCTGAGCACTCTGGACTTGATCCCACAAGCAAAGGGGACACAGCCTCAGGCACAGAACACCGGGCTGCTTCACCCCCCTGAGCTGGCCCTGCAAAGAGCAGGGGTTCATCCCAGGATCCCCGACTTCATCTGATCTTCCCAACCACCTGGAATCATCTTAGAAACACAGATTTATCACACTCAGTGGGTCTCACCCCAAACCTTTTGAATCCAAATGCCCAAGTAACTTGGACTATATGCCAGTTGGGAATTTCTACTTCTGACTAAATCTGCCCCAAAAGGAAGTGTGATTGTATTTATAGGATTCCTTAAAAATTTTGTGTGCCACCACTTCCTCTACTCTGGCTTCCCCCATGAAAATGCAGCAGGTCAGTAGCAAAGACACACTGCTTTAGCTGTCCAGTTTCACTCTCTTCACTTTTTTACTGATAACTGTCTCCAGATTCTCCGTAAGTCAACTGCCCATCACACCCCCTTACAGGCCAATTGCTTTGTGTGGCATTAAACGGATCCTTGGCCATAATTGATTCAGAGACCAGGAAATGCAATGAGACTTTGCAGAAATGCCAAGCCAAAGATCTGCTCTTTTCGCTGCTATAATTGAACCCAGGAGCCTTCACCATGAGATCTAGTGGCAACCACCTTGCAAATGGGAAATCCACTGTGTAGGAGTCTGATGCTAAAGAAAAGACAACTGGGACTAAGTGCTATCATCTGAGAGTTGAATAAAGTCAAACCCGAAGCCACACCCAATCTATCTTGAGCTGTTTGGGTACAAATTGCACAGAGGAGGAAATGGTAAAAAATTCCTCCACAGAAGGAAACAGTAAAAAATTCCTCCACAGAAGGAAACAGTAAAAAAAATACACACACACACAAATGTAACATAACAGTGATCGAATTTTAGACAATGACAAATGCTACTAAGAAATGAAGGCAGAGTGGGAGAGAGGGACAATGGGTGGACGATGAGATGGGAGGAACCAGCCTTGAGATGCCCAGGAAGATCATCCCAGGAGGGGAACCGGCAGAGATCCTATGGCAGGGCCAGGTTTGCAGGCCTGGAGAAGGAGGGCGATGAATTAACAAGGGTCCTTAGAATGTGCCTGCGAAGCCTTACTAGTTGAGGTTGGAGTGGGATTCTATTCTAAATGTAACTGAAAGCCAGAAATAAACTTTCAGCAGGGAAATAAAGTGAGTTGTGTTCTTAAATACTGCCTGGGACACTTCAGATGAGTGGACGCTAGGGAGGGACCCTGTTGGGGAAGTGTCATCTGGACAAGGAGATGCTGGCTGTGGCCCTCTTCTGTTCTGTTCTTTGCTATATCCCCAGTCTCACAACAAAGCCTGGCTATAGCTGCTACTTGGTAAATAGTGATTGAAACAATGAATAAAAAACCCTGGCCTGAGGGAGCCCACAGCTTCCCAGGTGAGGATGATATGCAGATATGTTAGTTATGACAGAAATGGGCAAACTGGGGAGGCTGTTTGTTGGAGAAGTGATGGGAGTCAAGGAGGGAGTGTCTTCCTGGTAGAGCGTGGAGGACAGAGGGTACAGTAGTGGCAACTGATGAGGGTGGGGACTGGTAGAGTACAGCTGTGGGAGGGGCACCTGCGGCAACTGGCACCTGCAGTGCTGACTTGTCTCACCTTTCTGCATCATGCAGGCCCTCTCCTCCACCCCAGGGCCTACTTAATTCCCCCTGGCTTCCTTGGGGCATACTCATGGCTCCTTTCAGTTCCCCTTTCTGCTGGCTATGCTTCCACCCTCCACACCCTTGGTCTACACATCCAGAAGTACTGACTCAACAGCTCTTTCCCAGAATCCACCTCAATTTCTTCCCACACCTGCAGCCAGACTGTTCCCAGGAATGAGGTGGGGCAGGACCCAAGAGCAAGGCGTGGGTGGGCCAGAGTGCAGAACTCTCTGGAGGTGGCAGGAGGCTCACTATCTAGAAATGGGTGCCTCTGACTCTTAGCCATGCATACAAACCTCCCAGGGGTGATCACCTCTGTCTGAGATGGGGAAATTTTGCAGCTCCCACGGGCTCCCAGCATCACCCTTGGAGGTACACTGCTCTATATGAGCCAGGGTGAGGTTGGCGAAGGAGAGATGATGAACACAGTCACGATTTACTGAGTGCCAGACTCCAGGCTAAGGGCATTATGTGAATAATCTCTTTTAATCCTTGCCAGCCCTGTGAGTTGGCATCATTATTACGCCTATTTAGAAGATGAGGCTTAGAAAGACTGCAGAACTTGCCCAAGGTCACATAGCTTGCAAATGAGACTTGAACCCAATTGTCAGACTCTAGCGCCTGAACTGTTAAGAGAAATTTCAAGGGAATGAATGTTGACCGGCTGACAAGGACGTGTTATGTGTGATAACTAGAGAAAAGGTCAAGAAATAAAAAAGACACCCGGTGGAGAGGCCCAAGTGACTGCCTGGCTGGGAGTGTGGAACCGGAGGCACTTAGCACTGCCGAGGTAACTCTGAATGGATTTTGAAGAAAAGCCAGAAAGCCCATTGAAATAGGGGTCTGTAAAAGAGCAGCTGGGAAGCAAGGGTGATGTCCCATGGTAGGCCCCCACCCGGACCTTGGTAAGAGCTACGCAGCAACCCATGACCTGAAACCCACACCCGCCAGACCTCCACACACCCTGACCAGGAACTGCAGGAGCCACGCAACCCCACGTCCTCCCTCCTTGCCTCCATACCGGCCCGCTCATCTGGCCAGGGACCCTGGTAGCCGTGTGCCCTCTGGAGCCTTCCCTGCCTCTGACAGAGCCCTTCTCCTGGCCAGAGACTGCTGGAGCCTTGGGCTCTCTTTGCCAAAGTCACTGGGTGCCAGGCACTCCCAGAACCATGTGCACCACCCCCCACTCTGTTGCTGGATTGGGTGTGTCATACTCCAGAGCTGCTTCCACAACCAGAACTCCCTGGCTAGGGCAGCACCAGAGGAACTACACAGGGTCACTCCCTACAAAGATCCAGCAACAATAGAGTGATCCCACTGGGGTCTAACCTTAGAGAGACACCTCCCCAACTCTGAGGATGGCCAGAGGCAACGGTGAAAAACAATCATGAGGCAAAATCAACAAAAAAATTCTGGCAATATGAATAATCAGAGTAGATCAACTCCCCCAAGGATCAATGGGGCAGACACAGCACAAGATCCCATGCACAAACAAATAGTTGAGATGTCAGAAATCGAATTCAGAATCTGGATAGCAAATAAGATCAAATTAGAATTCCAAGCAGTAACCTAAAAAATATATCAAGAATTAAATGAATTCAAACACCAAATTACCAAAGATTTTGACACATCAAGACAAGAAGTTCCAGCCCTCAAAGATCTGAAAAACACAGTAGAATCCCTCAGTAACAGAATGGAGCAAGCAGAAGAAAGGATTTCTGACATTGAAGACAAAGCTTTCGAACGCTCTCAAACTCTCAAGGAGGAAGAGAAATGGAGGGCAAAACCAGATCACTCTCTCAAGAGCTCTAGGATAATTCAAAGAAAACCAATATTCATCCTATAGGGATCCCTGAAAGTGACAAAGTGACTTCACAAGGCACAGAGTATCTTCTTCATGAGATTATGAAAGAGAACTTTCCAGAAAGGCCAAGAGATTCTGAAATTCAGATAGCAGACAGTTTCAGAAATCCAGCATGACTCAACCCAAATAAGACATCCCCCAGACACATCATAATCAACTTCACTAAAGTTAATATGAAGGAGAAAATTCTGAAAGCAGCCAGATGAAAGAAAACCATCACCTCACCTACAAGAGGAAGAATATTAGAATAACTGCAGATCTCTCTGCTGAAACCTTTCAAGCTAGAAGAGGATGGTCATCGACTTTTAATCTCCTAAAACAAAATAACTTTCAACCTAGGATCCTGTACCCAGCTAAGCTGAGTTTCATTTATGATGGAGAGATTAAATACTTTAATGACATTCACATGCTGAAGAAATTTGCCATAACTAAACCAGCTCTCCAGGATATTCTCAGACCTGTCCTTCAGAAAGACCAGCGTAACCCTCCACCACAAAAGTAAACCCACCCAGAAAATTTTGTTCAAATTCCAATTTCCACAGTTGCAAAAGGATTAAAAATGTCCACCAGACTCTCAAAAGGCTTATCAATATTCTCAATTAATGTGAATGGTTTAAACTGTCCTCTAAAGAGGCACAGGTTGGCTGACTGAGTACAAAAACTCAAGCCAGATATCTGCTGCATACAAGAATCGCATCTTACATTAAAAGACAAATATAGACTTAAGGTGAAGGGATAGTCATCTATACTCCAGGCAAATAGAAAGCAGAAAAAAGCGGGCATTGCAATCCTATTCACAGACACAATAAGCTTTAAACCAACCAAAATAAGGAAGGATGAGGATGGACACTTCATATTTGTTAAAGATAATACTCAATATGATGAGATTTCAATCATTAATATTTATGCACCCAACCAGAATGCGCCTCAATTTATAAGAGAAACTCTAACAGACATGAGCAACTTAATTTCCTCCAGTTTCATAGTAGTTGGAGATTTTAACACCCCTTTAGCAGTGTTGGATAGATCCTCCAAAAAGAAGCTAAGCAAAAAAATTTTAGATTTAAACTTAACCATTTAACATCTGGACGTAACAGACATCTACAGAATATTTCATCCCAACAAAACTGAATACACATTCTTCTCATCAGCCAACAGAACATACTCCAAAATTGACCACAACCTAGGCCACAAATCTAACCTCACCAAATTTAGAAAAACAGAAATTATTCCTTGCATATTCTCAGACCATAATAGAATAAAAGTTGAACTCAATAACAACAGTAATCTGCATACCCATACAAAAACATGGAAGCTAAACAACCTTAAGCTGAAGGATAGATGGATTATAGACGAGATTAAGAAGGAAATCACCAAATTTTTGGAACAAAACAACAATGAAAATGTGAATTATCAGAACCTCTGGGATACTGCAAAGGCA
>CAUYPK010044181.1:0-19577 GCA_963574355.1 Loris lydekkerianus
GAGGATAAAGAGGAGGGGGAAGAGGATGCAGAAGGAGGAAGGGGAAGAGGAAGAAGAGAAGGAAAGGAAGAGGAGGAGGAAGAGGCAGACAGGGGAGGAGGAAGGGGAGGAAGAGGAGGGGGAGAAGGAAGGGGAAGAAGAGGAAGATGAGGAGGAAGGGGGAGAAAGAGAAGGAAGAAGAGGGGGAGGATAAAGAGGAGGGGGAAGAGGATGCAGAAGGAGGAAGGGGAAGAGGAAGAAGAGGAGGAAAGGAAGAGGAGGAGGAAGAGGCAGACAGGGGAGGAGGAAGGGGAGGAAGAGGAAGACGAGGAGGAAGGGGGAGAAAGAGAAGGAGGAAGAGGGGGAGGAAGAAGAGAAGGAGGAGGGGAGAAGAGGAGGAAGAGAAGCAGGAAGAGAAGGAGGTGGAATAAGAAGAGAAAGAGGAGGAGGAAGAGGGAGAGGAAGAGGAGATGGGGAGGAAGAGGGTGAGAAAGAGGAGGAGGAAGAGAAGGAGGAAGAGAAGGGCAGTCACAATGGAGGAACAAGAAAAGAACAATCTCTTACTTATTAAAGGAGTTTAGTATCTTTTTAAAATCTACTAGATAGAATATCAGAGAATTTTTTGAGTACAGTGGCCTTTACAGTACTTTTTATTATACAGAATAAGTCTCACAAACAATATCTGATTTGTGCTTGCAAGTATTTTATATTCCATCAGGGTACTAAGATATTAAATGCATATTAAATAAGATATTAAAGATAGGACGTGTAAATGAGAAAAGTGAAAGAAAGGAGAAATAATTTAGGTGAAATGGGGTCCACATTTGAATCATAATTGATACAAATGAAGGAAATGGCACCTCTGATTTTGTATAACTGTGGACAAGCTCAAAAGCAAGAACATGAAAGTCTGACTGCTTGGCTGAGATTGAGCAAATTATTTAAATTCTCTGTAATTTAGTTTCCTCATTTGTAATGTGAAAATAATTATAATTCTACCTCTTTGACTTGTTCTGAACGTAAAAGGAAATTATGAGGATACCAAGTGCTCCCTAAATGTTGGCTGTTATTGTAAGGTGGACAGATGTGAGCAGGGTGGATGGTGGATGTGGTCAGGCTGTTTTGTGCTGGCTTGGCTCAGCAGTGCTGACCTGGGCTAAGGTGGGAATAGGGCAAATCTCTACTTGAGACCTTGCAGGTGGGTTATTTTGGGGAGCTAGTTGTTTTGGGAGAACTGATTACTATCCATGGGACTTTCTTATGTAGATAGATATGAATTATTATAGGAACAGAGTGATTAAGACATTGGGAAAGGTGTGTATAAAATCCAGGGCTGTGCTTTCCTCAGTGCTCATAGTTGCTGGGATGGGGCCTGGTTTGCTCTCCAGACCATTAAAATAAACTTTTTCTTTCTTGCTAAAACTTTACTCATTCTTGTGCTCTTCAGTTATCTCAGGTCAACAACCTTGAACCATCACCACACTGCTGTGACATTATTATCTGGGTTTTCTTGGATTGCATGTATTATAGGGATTTGTCATTTTAGGGTTGAAAATTATGACTCCTCTAGAAAGAGGGGGAAGGAGTTATCTTAGATAATTCAGGGAAAAATTCTGAAAGTCTGTCAAATATAATAAAAAATACAAGCCCTTGAGTTTGATACTAAGAAGTAATTTTGTTGCTTTGTTTATTGAGGTTAAAAAATGATTCCACTCTTCAGAATTACTCACAAAGTCTTTTCCTATCATTTTTTTCATCAAAGTGTTTTTTGATTCTTTAAGATTTTAAAAAATCTTTTTTATACAAGAAAATGAGTAAATGAATGATTTTTACAATTTCAGATCTTTGTCAAACTTTAATCCAGATGAAAGTCTTTTTTTTTTTTTTTTAATGTAATGATCAACTTTGGAGAAAGAAGTTTAATCTAAAACTCAGTTAATACATGTGTCATTTAAAAAATTATTTTTCAACACATCATTATTTACCCAGTGGTTATAATTACCAAGTTAATTATGTGTTAAAATTACATTTTTCCCTAATGATCATATATTTTCTATATTATCCATTGCATAGAACTGACTAGAAATCCATGCTTTCTCCTTTTTCCTGGCTCACTCCATTTTGCCTCAAAACAGCTATTGGTTCGGGTGGGGGGGCAGTTTCAAGCTACTTTTCTTTCTGATCCCCAAACATAGAGTAAGATGAGTAAGTAACATGTCTTTGATCCCTAAAGAGCAATTAGGCTTAAAAATGTTGGATCTTGTTATTCTATCAATGTAGAGTGTATAGCATAGTTTATAACATATGGTTCTAACAAATCTTACCAAAGTATTTCCCCAGAAACTCCAGTGCCAAACATTTACAACTTTCACCAAATTAATAACCCTTAGCTTCTCTAAGAAAACAATTAAAAATGTGGAACTGATTAACTTGCAATTGGTTTTTATCAAAGGGACTTTAACAAAGGCTGAATATTTTCTCTCAAATGGAAAAAGGAAGGAAAAAAAAGACACTGAAAGAAAAACAAAGGATACAAAAATCTATAATTGTGAGTGTTCTTGGAGACACCGTGATACTTCATCCAAAGTTAACTTTTAGTTAGAACTGCCATTTGTGAAACATTAAATCATGGCTGAAGAGTTTTACAAACAATGGGAATGTTGATTATTTGAGTTTTTCCTTCAGTCTTTTTTTTTTTTTTTTTTTGCCCAAGGCAAACACTTTACATCTCTGTGTAACCTGTCCCAGATTAAAACAGTTAAAAAAGAAAACGTAAGGTCTGTCCTTCTCTTTCATAAAGGAGAACCACATTTTTTTACTATTACAGAGTGATCCTCTCAGAATTAAGGGAAGAGAGCCAGGAGAATGCAAAAGACAGACAATTCAGGTTGGACCTTCATAATTTTCCTCTTTTCAGAGCCTTGCCTTTCAGTTACCATTTCAAAGATTGAAGGAGCTTCAGTCACACCCATAAACAGCAATGTTCTTTCAGTCTCACTCTGAAGTCATCATTTATGTTAAAACATTCCACATAAAAAAATCTTTGTCATACCTTTCCTTTTGAGTCCTTGCTTTGCTGAGAAGGTCGCTGCCCTGCTTTAGTGATTAACAGGTGGGAATCTGCACTGGTGACTTTTCATAACAAAAACAAAACCTGCTTGTATCTCTGGAAGGCCTCTTCACATGTCCTTATGTCCATACCTGTTCAGCTTCTACATGTTCAGCTAGTTGTGTATGTCTAAGGCTGATCTTCCCCGCTTAGCCATTGATAATTGGTTCCCCTCCATGACTAATTATTTAGAGGAAGACATTGATGAAGAACAGTAAGTAGCCTTTCTATAGATTAAGTTTATGCCCCATTTCTTTTAAAACATGTTTTGTGCACAAATAGTATTTTCAGGCAGTAACCTCTTCTAGTCCTTGTTGAATGCCTGGCTGAATTCTTTTCTTCATAGCCTTTAAAATTTACACTCATTTTTAAATGAAAAAACTTGCCTTTGCTTTTAGATTACCTCCTGGTAATGAATCTTTTGGACTAAGGCGTCGTAAACAGCTCACTTATCTCTGCGTACAACCTCACGTCTTGGAGCAGCATGGCATGTTTGCATTACTCTAAAGACCTGACGTGGGGGTAACTGGAGAGGTGAGTAAAGCAGGATGTGTTTCAAAGGAGCTCTTGAATTCCACTTGGAAAGCATTTTATTTCTCATTAATGTTGAACCTCCAGGCACATGTTCCTCCTTACCACCAGATAAGACTGACCCTTAAGTCATCATCAATGACTGCATTTTCTAAAAATTCAGGGTCATGTGGAGTTAAAGATCCATCACAGTTCTCGAAAAAAAGTGGAAAGGTAGACAGGAGAAGAGAGGGAGGGGCTGCTCCTGGACACAGGCGCTTTGAAGATGAAAAGCTTTAATGAGTGTTAATAACAGCAGTGAGCCGTAATAACGCACTCTGCAGCGCTTAGTTAGCTGCCTCCTCCACAAGGCTTTGGGATTGTAGGACAAAGTAAGTCTGATTAAAAAAAAAAGAAAGAAAGTGGCATGTTGACTGAATAAAGAAAACTTTACGTGCTTAAATGATTAATAATTGCCCAAGCAGTCTCAGAGACCCTTAATATTTAGTTCAAAGAAGTAAAACAAGCACAACCAACACAAGGTAACAACAAATCTACCTCTATCAACGTCAGGAAAAATAAAGACAACATTTGCCATTTTTTGGTCTATTTTATTATTGCTTTGGAAAAGCACAGATTTACTTATACAAATGAGTCTTACGTCATTTAGAATTAGAAAGAGTCTTCTTTTTTTTTTTTGACAGAGTCTCACTTTGTCACCCTTGGCAGAGTGCCGTGCCATCACAGCTCACAGCAACTTCAAACCCTTGGGCTTAAGCGATTTTCTTGCCTCAGCCTCCCAAGTAGCTGGGACTATCACTGCCGGCCACAATGCCTGGCTATTTTTAGAGACAGCCTGGCTCAGGCTGGTCTGGAACTTGTGAGCTCAGACAATCCAACCACCTCAGCCTCCCAGAGTGCTGGGATTATGGGCCTGAGCCACTGCACCCAGCCGAAACAGAGTCATTTTTAAAATCACTTATTGATTTTAGCTATCTATACACCCTTCCGCCTCATGATTGTCCTCCAGGATTATTTCTAACCTGTCACTGATAGGACCTGGACGACTGAAACATTGCTGAATACAAGATTGAAACAGTAAATAAACATCATTCAAATCAAATATTCATGGCAAGTTAAAATAAAAACTAATAAACTAATAAACTATAAACTAATAGACTAATAAAACTCTGAAAATAATAAAGGTTTTTACACTTTTCAATTAAAATTTTTTGAATAGCTCTAAACTTGAAATTTAATCTACTTTTTAAAATTCACCACTCTAATATTTAAATGCAATAAAAATTGATTTTCATGATAACAAAATTATTAACTAGTTTTACTTGTGGATTAAGTGTTTTTATTTTGTCTGTGAATAGGCCCTATTGGTCAATTTGCAATAAAAATTATTTCTCTGTCTATTTATAAAAATGTATATATTTTAAGAAAGGGAAAGAGAATGATTCTCCGCTGGTCCTGATAATTTTTGCCATGAAGGGCATTTATTAGTAGAATGGTCGTATGTCACCTTTTTCTCATCTGCAGGAGGTGAGCAAGGTGTTGTGGGGTTCAGTAAACTGGGAAGAGCTACACTGGTCACAGAAGAAGAGCAAAGAGGCCTTTATCATACAGCTGTCAGTAGCTTGATCTCAAACTTCACAGAAGCTGGCTGGCTTCCTCACACGTGTGCTAAGGCATCTCAGGGAAGTTTGCATGCAGACCAGGATTGCTGTAGAGGCCTCGATAAACTATGGAAGCAAAAATTTCATAGACGAAGCGTCTTTTTCTCTAAATAGGTATTTTGGGCATTGGTTAGTGGAAGATAGAAGCTACTGATTTTATATTGTGAAAGTGCTGTTTGGTACTGAATAGTTTGGTACCCCACCAAATTCATATGTTGAAGTCTTAAACCCTAATAAGATGACATTTGGATGTGAGGTGTTTTGGAGATAATGAGATATACATAACATTATGAGGGTAGGGCCCTAATTGGCATTTATATCCCAATAAGAAGAGGGAGAGAGACCATAGGAGGGTACGAGAAGGTTGATGTCTGCACACCCAGGAGGGCCTTCACTAGGGACGAAATCTGCCTGTGTCTGAGCTCCAGAATTGTGAGAAATAAACGTCTACAGAATACCAGTCCATGGGATTTTGTTGTGACTGCCCAAACTAATACAGATGGTGAGTTTCTTGTTGGATACAGAGCCCAGATGAAGTTCTAGAATTAAAATTTTAATGTCAGACATTGGTCACCACTACAAAGAGGCAATAGAAATCAAGGGCTTTTCAAAATATTGGTGGGAAAAGAAGACATGTAGAAGAGGTCTTCTCACTGTAAATTTATTAATACTGCAAGACACGATGAACATCTCAGCTACTACTCTCAGAGAGGGGAGGCCTGCTCAGGCAGAATTTTCTCCAGATTGGGTGACAATGCTAGTACAAAAATGAACATTTATGCTCAGAGAATTCTCCCAGTTAAATAATTCATAGATGATTAACATAGAGTGACTGGCATCCTCATGTGGCGACAACCAGGACAACCAGGATACCTGTCCTGCTTCCTGCAAACACTTCTGAGTCTCTGACTCATCTTTAGGGTCCTAGGTGTCATCTGCTAGAAAGACGATTGCACTGTGGATAAGCACTGCAGGGGTGGCTTGCTGTCAGGCAGGGATATGATTATTTTGCAATTCTATTAACTTACTCTAGTCTTAAAAGGTGTGGGACATTAGAGATTGGACATTGAGCTAATGCAGCTTCTGCAGAAGTCAGTGCAGTTGGCTGAAGAAACTTGAACTCCGCCTAGGCATCAAGAATCTCTAAAGCTGGGCGCCACCTGTGGCTCAGTGAGTAGGGCGCCAGCCCCATATACCGAGGGTGGTGGGTTCAAACCCGGCCCCAGCCTAATTGCAACAACAAAATAGCAGGGCATTGTGTTGGGCACCTGCAGTCCCAGCTACTCAGAAGGCTGAGGCAAGAAAATCACCTAAACCCAGGAGTTGGAGGTTGCTTTGGATCTGTGATGCTAGGACATTCTATGGAGGGTGACATAATAAGACTCTGTCTCAAAAAAAAAAAAAAAAAAATCTCTAAAACTAACACTCCCATTGCTGGGTAATATCCAAAAGGAAGGAATGCAGCAAAAAGTTACCTGCATTCCGGTGTTATTGTACCACTAACACAGTAGCCAAATATGGAGTTCAGCTAAGTGTCCGTCAATGGAGTGAAGAACCCGGAGACCAACGTGCACAGTGAAATAAGCCAAGTGCAGAAAGACACATCTCTCATGTTCTCAGGCATATGTCAGAACTAAAAAAAAAAAAAAAGAAAAAAAAAGTGGATATCATGAAAATTGAGAGAAAATAGGAGGTTATTGGAGGATGAGAAAGGGGAGGGAGTACAGTGTTGTGACTCCTGGGCTTAGGCAATTCTCCTGCCTCAGCCCCCAGTAGCTGGGACCACAGGCGCCCCCACAACATCTGGATATTTACTTGTAAATTATATATGTATATTTTTCCACAAACAAAAAAGGTGAATCTCCATAGCTACACCAAAGAATAAGATAGGATGATGGTAGGTGAAGTGGGGGCATACATAATATTTTGGACTTTTACCTCATAAGATAAAATTACTCTATTTTTGTATCTTAGTTCCCTTTCGTGTTTGAACTCACCATAACAAGCAGTTTTTATATTCGATCTCTCTAGAAATGTGATAAAAAATGCTTTTCATTAAAATGTCAGGCTTTTTTTCTGTTCCTGACTTAATATTGCAGTCTGTTTATACACATAATTATTGAAATAGCTCTGATGTTATTAGACATCATGTTGCATAATCTCTGGTGAGAATGTAAATATCTGTCTCTGGAAAATATAGACAGACACAGGATAGGAAATAGAGCAGACAGCATAAGTTAGCTTTGGGTATAGAGTGATCTTGCAGTTGATCAAATGTAGTATTTAAAGCCATTTTTAAAGTACCTCTGGGGGGCAAAAGCCTGTATTTTCCATTATATGTTTGTAAAGAGAGCACGCAGAAGAGTACGGTTGACATCACAGACGTGGACCCTGGAAGGTGAAAGGAGCTTTCCTGATAGCCAGTAATTTTCCAGCCCATCCCCTCGAGCAGCACACCCCCCAGGAGATGAGAGGCTAAAATGATATAATTATCCAATCAATGTATTAAATTGGGGAATCTGGCGAGATAGGTTTTAGGTCTTTTTCCTAGAAATTCCTTAACATGTATAAAGACGCATATTAGCAAATGCTACTGGGCTCTCCCCACCCTTCCCTCATTCCTTCCCTGGAGAAGGGAGACTCTCTAGACCTGACTGGTGAGCTCAGAGAAAATGGCCAGGTGCCTCCCCATCTCTTCTTGTGAGTGAACTGCCTCTAAAACATGTGCTGTGCCGTAGGACACACTGACCCCTCTCAGTGGGCAGTGGGCCCTGGGCACCAGGCTCGCGCTCAAAGTGCCCCCTGGTGGCTGGGGAAGGAGGTGGTGGTCAGGCAGGGCGAGCAAGCCTAACTCAGAGGGAGTTAGGAGGCACAGTGACGCTGTCTCTAATCTCTGCTTTGCCAGTGATAATATGTTTTCTTTTTTGCTATTTTTCTTATTTTCTTATTCTCTTTCTCTATTTGCTTAAAGTCCAGATGTGAAATAAGAGAGAAAAAAAATTTTTTTAGGGGGTTGCAAACCTTCAATGATGCTATCAGTCCTGCACTTCTATTCAGTACAAAGCTGAGGTAGGGAGCCTCTTTGTTAGATATGACATTTAAAAGAAAGTTTCTCCTGCCAACTCTATTAAGAGAATCAACGACAAGTTAAGAAATACATCTATTATGAGAGAAGAAGACTGCTTAGTAATTGATAATGAGATGGCAAAATAATTGGCATCAAGAGAAGCTGATTATCTTCCTCTGAGCACATTTCAATTAATGGCTTTCTTTCCGTTACCTAAAATAAGAGGTATTACTAAGAAATTGATTTCCTATGTTTAATTTTTTTAATTAAGACTGAAAAACAAAGACATTTAATGGAATATTCTAACGCCACTCCCACCTTATCTCCTTTCTTCCCTCCTTTACCCAGCACTCTTCCTCATACAAGATTAGCATTAATTAACGAATATGCACTATGTTCTGACTATGTTCAAAACAACATGCTAAAGTTTCATAGATACATTGCCTCACTAATTATCACAACTCTCCAAGTAGCTACCATTCATTTTTCAGGTGAGGGGTCTGAGGTTTATAACATTTAAACATTTGATCTTGTAGTCACAAATGCCTTAATTGACTATGCCAGCATTCAATTCCAGGTTAAACCATGCTGAGATTTGGATTATATTGCCAATGAAATTAATATGTGTTCTGATTGTAACTGGATTTTCTTATACACTTTTGATGTTATATTATCAAAAAAAGTATTATTTTCATTTGCTTAATATAAGTTACTGCCGAGGGAAGTCAGTTTCATTTGATGAAAGCAAAAATATCCACATAATATCCCAAGTCTTACTTCTTCTAGTCTTAAAGTTAAAGATTTCATGAAGGCTATCTCATGGATGCGATTTTTTTTTTTTTTTTTTTTTTTTGTAGGCCAGGGGAAAACACAAAGTGACAGGATTCGAGAGATTACATATCCCTTGTTTATTTTCTGGAATAAACCAAAACTATTATCTGAGTTGTGTGATGCAAGATCTGTTCACAAGGATATAACTATGGAAAATGATAATGTAGGAACATATTCTTAAAAAATAAAGGTAATTAGATGAAAGAAACTTTTCTAAGATTGCTGTAAAGGAAGTAGAATAAAATCAGGCAAAATCAGCCATGACACAGGTAACTTGGGATCCTTCCCATTTTTTTCCATAACCAAATTTAATAGAAGGATAGGGGTTACATTAAAATTTTAACTCTACTTTTCATTTTTTAAAAATGCATTTGTGTATCATATGCAGATTAAAGGTTTGCATGAAAAATGCAGCTTATAATGTATTATGAAATACCCCTAAATGCTTTATGCTCTTAAAAATATCTTCTTTTAATGGTGCAATCCAGGCTACATAAACTCAATGCCTATGCTAAATGTGTACGGTTAATTTTTGACTTAGGTTTGTCACCTCACAGAGGACACATAACATTTTAATTTTAAATCAAAGACAGTTTAAAAATGTATCTTATCTGTTGTGATAGACTGTGACACACCGTTCAATTTATTCAGTGTGGGGAGGGAGAAATCCTGCTATTTATTACCTACATTGCTTATATTAAATCAGAAGCCAGGTGCCATTAAAAATTCTCAGCAATGCTTTGCATAGGTATTACTTACCCTAATTTATAAAAATAAAGTCTCTAGCTCAGAAAGGTTGTATAAAATAAGCAATGCTACTCAGCCAGTTAGAACTCAAGAGGATTCAAGGTCCAAATCGGGCACCATATACTTTTACTCACAAGGCTATTTTACCAACATGCTAAGAATTAAATCTTATTAACCTTTTCTGGGTAGTGCACAGTACCTCTTTCATTTTTTTAGTTGAAGAATTTCAATTCTTATGAGATGTTTTCCCTTAAGTGTAATTTCTTCTTCAGCCTAATAATCTTTCAGTTTTATCCCCAGAATCCTTGTAACTGCTATACTGGATTAAGGATTTGAATCTTGGATGAGATTAAAGATTAAGAAGCCTGAGGATAACAAGATAAACATTTAATAAGCTTTGTCTTCAGAGTGGAAATATGTAGAGCTTAAGCATGCAGAGAAATGGGCAAGAAGAATATGGCAACTGCGTTAGGTCTTTTATGAGTATAGACCTATGTCACTACTGTAATAATTAAGCCATTTTCTTAGGCTGCAATACAGTATGTGAGAGTTCCTTACATTTTTATACGCCCCTAGGGTTAGTGAACTGAATCTCCTCAAGGTGAAAGAATAATGGCATCTTAGCAATGATTTTCAATTGCTAATCCTGTAAGACTGTACTGTAGGTACAAAAACATTTATCTTATTAACAGTGGGTTTTCTTTTTTGTTCTTTAACTGCTCACTACTTAAAGGAAAACACGGAGATTTATTTATAAAGTCCAGCTAATAGAGAGTTCTGCATTAAATGTAAGGATTTGTTTGAGAACGCTGGGGCCAATTTTTTTTTTAAGTTTTAAATTAAAAAATACACAATTAAACTATCCATAAATCTTCATGGAAAAGTAATGAAACAAATCCACATGATTATCTTGTATGTACATGTAATTATCACAAAGTCTATGTAGGTAAGGAAAACCTTTTTCTCTACCCTCTAAGGTTCTAGGTCTGGGTCTAAGAGTTAAAATGACAAAAAGAAATTTATAGGAGAAAAGTTTGTAAATTTTATGTTAATATTTATATGTGTACCTGAGGCCTTTATATACAAGAAATGAAGACCTAAAGAAGAGGATAGGTCTTAAATACCTAGAGCTTATAAGGTATATGAGCTGTGGGTATTATACAGCAAGAGCTTATATACCATTTTAATAAAGCACAATAAATTGTGGAGATGTGATGAGACAAGGGAAAGAGAAATTTGGGCTAGGGGTAGGTAAACTGTAGGAATGTTGCTGTCCACTGGGCTTCTAGTCAATGTTGCAGAGACAGCACCGCAGATGAAATTATTGATTTATAAAGGGATGGCTGGTGCTCGCTCAGGCACAACAGCAATCACTTGTCTTTATTCACTTTTTTATATTCCCAAACTCATCAGATAAAAATAACCCAAGAATAAAGAAGACAAAAGGTAAAGAGTCCTTATCAGCATTAATACAGCAAAGTATATACACACCTTTCTAAACTAAGAATATCCTATCTGGAGATAAACATCAATGGAGATGAACCACAAAGGGCTGGGTTGTCTGTTCTGTTTGCCTACTTCCCTATATGATTAACTGAAAGTTATTGTGTAAATAGAGGTAGGGGATTAAATGCAAAGGTCCATTGCCCCAGGTAGATGATCTGTCTCCAGGTACGACTTGGTGAGGGCCCTCTAGCACACTCTTTCCTTTAGGGTGTGACTGTCTGCATTTTTAAACAAAGCTGCTTATGTGAGCTGGGAGAGAATATCCCCCCAAACTCACATCTAGCCCAAGTACTGGAAATATTCCTACTCAGAGCCTGGTACCTCAAGGAGCACAAATGAGACTGTCCCTTCAAGGAATGTTATGAGAAAATTTATTAAAAAAATTGAAAATAAGGATGATTTTAGTAGGTTTATTTATACAGATTTATCTTAGTGTCAACACACTGTCTCCAGTGGTAAGAATATTCTCCTCTACTTAGTAAAGGAAGAATACCTTTCTCACAGAATTTATACTCTGCTTATAGGTAAAAAAGGGGAGATAAAAGAGCCCTTTCTATAGTTGCTGCATCTTAATTGTTTTTAGCTCAAAGTACTAAGTATTCCAATGTGGCATATTTTGAGCTAGGATAGTCTGATCCTTTTGATTTGCAAATATTGGCTTTTTTTGTCTTCTTTGTCCCATTATTTCTGTCATTTAAAATTGTTCTTACTGTTTTCATATGTCATCTATTATTGTTTCTTACACCATCCAGGGCAATGCTGACAAGAAATGGTGATGGCATATATTCTTGACTTGTTTCTAACTTTTATGTCTAATATCTTTTTTTCCTGTTTCTTCAGACAGGGTCTCACTCTTTTTGCCCAGGCTAGAGTGCAGTGGTATCATTATAGCTAACTGTAGCTTCCAATTCCTGGGCTCAAGTGATCCTCCTGCCTCAATCTTCTAAATAGCTGGGACTACAGGTGTGTGTCACCACACCCAACGAATTTTTCTTTCTTTCTTTTTTTTAGAGAAGGGTTTCTGTATGTTACTCAGTTTTGCTTCTAATTTCATAAGAGACATATCTTTTTCTCCTCTTCCCTATCTCTTTAGAATCAGAAATGAGCATTAAATATTATACAATATATTTGGACATGTCAGTAGGTAATAAAATTTTCATAACATGATATAGCAAATAGTCATATTGGAATGCTCTTCTATTTCTGGGGTGAACTAACTCTGGTGATGGTATATAATCAGAGTATTAACCTTTTAATATTTTTCTGGATTTGAACTGCTAATCTTTCATTTTGCACTTTCCCTGTTTATATTCGCACATAAATTTGAGCTAGAAGGGGATGTGTTTGTGTGTGTGTGTTATGTATGTGTATGTGCTCATTAGTGGTCATATTTTCACAGCAGAGTGAGTGGAATATTGGATACTTTTCTGTGTTGTATTTAACTGAGGTTATGGCAATCAACTCTTCTGTGAAGTTTTGACTGTATAACTCTTATCTTGATAGGATGATTTATAATAGATCTTTGACTACATTTTACATTTCTTTTGTTGCTATTGTAGATTCAGGTTTCCTATTTTCTTTTTTTTTGGACAAAATTGGGTGATATACATTTTCATGGAAATCATTTATATATTTTTCAAATCTATTGAGATAAAATTTTCTGCATTTGTTGTAGAATTTTAAAACATCTCTTGTTTATCTCCATTTTTGTTCCTCTCTTTCTTTTCTTTCTTTCTTTTTTTCTTTCTTTCTTTCTTTCTTTCTTTTTTTTTAATTTATCCCATCTCTGTCTTGATGTTGCTTTTATCTGTCTACTTTTCTTCATTACCTAGTGAGAAGTATAAAACAAATCAGGTTTATGCAGTTTTCTATTTCACTAAATTTCATTTTTAATTAATTTAATCTAATTGATTTGAGGGTTTTTCCCTAGTTTCTTGAGTTATATACTTAAGTAATTCTTACTTTTCTTGTTTTCTAATATGCATGTAATATGTCACTTACTTGCTGTTCTTTCAATTGGCTAAGTCGCAGGGTTAGATTATCTTGAATTTTAATTCCAAATTATTATACTTATTGTTATTTGATGAACAAACTTTTTACTTAACTATGAGAGCTAATGTATTTTGTTGTATTCTTCTCATCACCATTTCTTGTGATCCATGCCTCCCTTTTTCTGATTTTATATTTAAATTTTAATTTGTTTGGTTTTGTTACTCCTTCAAAATTGTCTGTACAAAATATAATAAATTCATTTGTTTCAAAAACTTTCCACAATTTGTCCTCATATTTGAATGTTAATTTGACTTAATATGTGATTTGGGATTTAAAATCATTTTCACTTGTAGCTATTATTTTTCTTTTTAGCCTCCAGACAATGAGAAACCTAATATTAGTCTGATTATTCATCTTTTGAAGACAGCATTTAATTTTTTTATCTGTATGCTAATTTTTTATATTATTGATTTCCCCCCTCCCAAGATATACTGTCACTCTGTTAACCAGGTTAGAGGGCTATGGCTTCAGCCAGCTCACTGCAACTTCAAACTCCTGAACTCCTGGCTTAAGCAATCCTCTTGTCTCAGTCTCTCCAGTAGTGGGGAGTACAGGCCTGTGTCAACAAGCCTAGCTAATTTTTTCTATTTCTAGTTGAAGTGGGATCTCCTTTGTTCAGGTGGGTCTGGTACTACTGAACTCAAGGGATCCTCCCATCTCAGCTTCTCAGAGTGCTAGACAGGTGAGAGCCAGGTCACCCAGCCAGGTTTTCTCTTATTGATATTTTAAAACTTTCATTTTTGCATGGAAATTGGCTTTTTTATTTTTGATATTTCTTTGACTCCAATATATTTTCATCAGGACAGCATTTATTTACTCTTTTATATTGTTTTAATTTTTTTCTGCTATTTCTCTATGGTCTCCTTTAAATCCTATTACATAGACATTAAATTTTCCGGATTTTTTTCTCTGACTCTCCTGAATTGTCCTTACATTTCCCAACTCTTAATCTTTTTATGATTTTTTTTTTGTGAAGCATTGTTTTGCACTTCACTAGTTGATTCTTTTGTTGTGCCCATTTTATTTCTCAAACATTTTATTTTTTCTTACCTTTTTCTTAATCAAATAATTCAATTTCCCTCATCACTAATTATTTCTTTAACAGTGTATTTATCTTATTTATAAATGGAATAGCTCTTTGGATGACTCTAAACATAAAACATATTCTTTCTTTCTTTATGAATATATTTATTTACTCAATATTTTTACTAAACTCTTATGCTTCTTTATCATGATATTGGTTTTCCTCAAATATTTCATAGTGCTTACTTGTCTATTAGAGTTGAGTCTATAAAATAATTTTGGACTGTTTTTGAATAACATTTATAATATGGGAGCTTACATTATTGGCTGGGGGAAAATACAGGCATCTTTGTGATGGCAGAAACCGATCATGGGTGTTTGGGTTTTTGTAACTTTTGGAGAGCTCATGCCTACCTGCATATATTTATTTAAAAATTCTATTATCTTTTCCATTAAAAGTGTATTTCCTTTTTACATATTCAATTGGCATATCAATTGAAGATAATTTTTTGTGGATCTCAATATGAACAAGATTAAAGAATTACTTTTCCAATATAATCAAGTAGCAGCAGAATTTGTTGTATAGGATGGTTGGTAGATAATTTATAGTCTTTAAAATTGAAAAGAACTGTTGAATGTTAAATTTTAACTCTTTCTGTGTTTCTAACTTTGAGAATTTGACCAAGTTTCTTTTCTGGGTCTGTTTTCTGACCTACAAAATGTGATTGTGACTGTAATCAGTCAATATTCTATGGAAATATGAAAAGATACAACAAAATGTTACAGTTACAATAGTGCGTAGAGTGTATTTGGTGCTCAACTGATGTTCACCTTTTTTAGTGTATATTTATGTGGATGAAAATAGCATAATCTAGCATTAAAAATGGGTCTTGGTCACATTGCTAAGTAGGAACAGCTTTCCCTTTATAAATTTAAGATTTATTAAATTCCCAGATGTATGTTATATGGAGAAAAGTGCTGAATTATTTTTGAAACCTTTATGACTAGATCATTGAAAAGAACAAGGATAGCTATACATGCATGGGTCAAAATCTGAATGTCAATTTGGTTACAAACCAAAACTGGTTTGTAAATATTAGAATCACTCTGGTAAGATTTAGTGAATGACTATTATGTTTTAGGCTTTATTCTAGGTTCTGGAAGGGTGGTGTAGAGTAATAACATGTATTCTCATTGGTGTTAATTAAGATCCTGTTTGCAAAAGGCTCACAGTAGGTTTTATTTCTAAATCTGCCTTTATTTCTATAAACAGCAGTAATCAGCAGTCCTAGGCCATATGAGGGAGACTGGAAATGGCCCCTCTTTCCCAAATGATGGTCCCATAGCAAGTTTAGATATGTGTGATGGTTAGTTCATGTCACTGTGTTATCCTCGCCACTGTGTGCTCACAATGTTCTTTATAAAACGTAAATATTTAATGAAATGCTGAGTCCTTTAGTAATCACAGGTTAATGCTAATTGATTTGTCATTTAATTATCTTTCTTTATGTCAGTAGAGACCTAGGGAAGCCTAAAGGCATTGAATTTTTTTGAAAACAAAAGAGCTGAAATCTGGAGTGAAATGAAGAAAAGAGATACAGCATAGATCTGGGGAGTTTTAAGGATTCTGTTAAATAAAGACTCAGCCCAGTTTATACCTGTCCTCCTTCAGTCTGTTTAGGGCCCATACACACGTAAGCCACTGTCCAGACCTGAAACTTCTTTCTTTAATCCTGCCCAGCTGCCAAGGAGTTGGGGTTCCCACCCAGATATTTGACCTTATATCCCTTTTCACAGCATGTGTGTGTATTTACCCTGTTAGGGTTTTGCCAACACAAAAGTAACAATCTCTTTTAAATAAAAGATTTATTATGTTTATTGCCCTAACACAAGACATTTATTAGATTTTTAAAGAAAGGATACTAAGTAGTAGGGATGAAATATGTGGTTAACAGCAGGCAAAGAGATTCCAGATGTCGTTTGGCTCTCTGGCCTCTGGGAGGGTTCCTCATTGGTTTTTATTGCTCTGTTGTCCTGCCTCTGATGCTGTTTCACAGGATTTTGAGGAAGGGCAATTAGAAGGCTCAGGGGCAGGCGACACATTCATTTAATTCAGGATGCTGGCAAGGCCCAAAAGGATCCATTTGGAGTCTCCAAATTAAGACACTCCCCACTCTCCTGCTTTTGGTTTCCCCTTCCCCACCATTAAAACTTGGTTCTCCAGTATGTACTGCAAACATTCTTCACATTAAACACATGGGAGAATTAGGGCAAAAAAAGAGCATTATTTTCTGGACTTAATTTTTATTTATTTATGTATTTATTAAATCATAGCTGTCTACATTAATGTGATCATGGGGCGCCATATACTGCTTTTATAGACCGTTTGACACATTTTCATCACACTGGTTAACATAGCCTTCCTGGCATTTTCTTAGTTATTGTGTTAAGACTTTTACATTCTACATTTACTAAGTTTCACATATACCCTTATAAGATGCACCACAGGTATAATCCCACCAATCACCCTCCCTCCGCCCATCGTCCCCCTCCCTCCGCTCCCTCTCCCCCTTACCCATATTCTTAGGTCATAACTGGGTTATAGCTTTCATATGAAAGCCATAAATTATTTTCATAGTAGGGCTGAGTACATTAGATACTTTTTCTTCCATTCTTGAGATACTTTACTAAGAAGAATATGTTCCAGCTCCATCCATGTAAACATGAAAGAGGTAAAGTCTCCATCTTTCCTTGAGGCTGCATAATATTCCATGGTGTACATATACGACAATTTATTAATCCATTCGTGTCGTGTATCGATGGGCACTTGGGCTTTTTCCATGAATTAGCAATTATGAATTGGGCTGCAATAAACATTCTGGTATGAATATTTTGTTATAATGTGATTTTTGGTTTTCTGGGTATATAACAAGTAGAGGAATTACAGGATTGAATGGCAGATCTTTTTGTAGATCTCTAAGTGTTCTCCAAACATCTTTCCAAAAGGAATGTATTAATTTGCATTCCCACCAGCAGTGTAGAAGTGTTCCATTTTCTCCACATCCATGCTGACATCTCTGGTCTTGGGATTTTGTGATATGGGCTAATCTTACTGGAATTCAATGATATCTCAAGGTAGTTTTAATTTGCATTTCTTGATGATTAAAGATGATGAGCATTTTTTCACATGTCTGTAGGCAGTGCATTTACAAGGGTATATGTGAAACTTAGTAAATGTAGAATGTAAATGTCTTAACACAGTAAGAAAATCCCAGGAAGGCTATGTAAACCAGTGTGATAAAAATGTGTCAAACTGTTTATAAAACCAGTGTCTGGTGCCCCATGATTGCATTAATATATACAGCTATGATTTAATTTAAAAAAACTAATAGAGTTTTTTGTACTGAAGAGATTATTGACTTGGTTAGCGAACCATAAATACTCAAACATAAATAGGTATTTTAAATTTATATAAATACTTCTCCAGTGCTTAGTCATTGACAAACCAAAGAATAACCATTTGTGGAATCATATCATTTATCAATTATTAAATAAATAACCAAACTATCTAGTTTAAGTGACTTACTAGAAGTGGAGTAAGTCATAGACAACCTACAAATAGGTATATTCCCACTTAACACTGGCTGTAACACTGGGAGGAGGGTGGTCATAATATGTTTATTTATAACTGAAATTAAGAAGTGAATATTCAGCAGCAAGATTTTCATAATCCATACTATTTGTTTTCTAGAATGTGGGACGTCTGTCTTGTAGGACTCTGAGTCCCTTGCTAGCATAACCCAAGAGAGGAATTCCTTAGAAAAGGTCACTGTTCAAATATATTTGAATGAATATATCAATAAGACTTGTGCTGTCATTAAAGATGTACAATTATGCAAAACAATGAAAAATTGTTCTGTTCTGTTCAAAGGGGAATGGAAGCTGAAGTATAAGGAATAACCTCTTTAGGAAGTAGCTTAGATGGACCTGGTCTCCAACCTAACGTGGTTCTCAGCTCATATTCAGATGCTATATCTAGCCATGCACATAGTATGTGTGCTGAAAACCCAGTCCTACTCTGTTCCTATGACCGGTACCTACCTAATACACTGTTGCTAAAATGACTCTTTTCTGTCATCTGCCCTTCCCAGGAAACTTTCTTATCTTGCTTTGGAACACTATCCAGGGAAAGTCAAGGCTCCCTCGGAGATTTTAAAGTCTTTATAATTCTTTTCCAATCTCTAACTAGCCTTGCAGTCCACCCTGCTCAGAGTAGCAGCAGCTAGAATTTCAGGAAAAAAGGTTTCCAAATAAAATAACTAGACTTTAGGAAGCAGTCCTGGAAAGTTCAATGTATTTCAATGACAGAAAATGCTACAGTCTGTTTAGCTCTTAGTGGGAAAATAACGATATGGCTTGATAAATAGTCAGCACTTAAATTTACATCAATTGTACCTTTACAAATAATTCTGCACTGTTGATGCCTAGGATAGGATTTATGCTGGAAATTCAATTTAGTGGCTGAAGTTAGTCAAGTATTTAAAGTGTTTCACTGGAAACTTGTTTCTCTATCCCTCCCCCATGACAGCTCTATAGAAGCTGGGAAAGAAGGAAGAGGCCAAGTTCAAACCTGACTTATTCAAGGATGGCCAGTTGAAGGCCATCCTGTGTACATCAAAGTCGGATTGAACCATTGAACAATGCTTATTCACTCAGCATTTACAGAATGCTTATTATTAGAGGAAAATCATTTCAAATGTTTAGAAGAGTAAAAGAATCCCTAAAATTTGTTACGCCATTAAGACCTAATATAATTCCCTGCAACAAAATGTATTTACTATTTCAATGATTCGGCCAAAAAGTTGCAAAATCACCTGTGATTAAATAAGCCATCTATGAAACTCTGGATTTCAACTACAACTGCATGAAATATTAGGTTGTTTCAAAAGTTTTGTCTGTTTTAATGTCATGTGTTTTTGTAGCTCCATATCTCAATAAATATTTATTCTACTGTGTCATGGTATATACTGATCGATGGAGAATTTTGTACTCTATACATTGATGCTGTTCA